>PVLD010007709.1:0-89393 GCA_004027595.1 Dinomys branickii | reverse complement strand
TCCTCTCTTTTCTTTGTTTTCTCCTTCTCCCCCTCCTCTTCTTCTTTCTTCTCCTATTTCTTCCTTTTTCTCTTCATTGACCACTCCCCCTGCTTAGTTTTTTAGTACTGGAGGTTTAATACAGGGCCTTTACTCTGAGTTATACCCCCAGACCATTTTTATTTTGAGACAGGGTCAGCCTGTGCTTGCATTTGTGTCCCTCCTGCCTCAGCCTCCCAGATGGCTGGGATTATGGCTGTGGCCCAACAACACCTAACTTGATATTCCTTCCTTTAAGGGATGGAGGGGCTGGGGCAAAGGATAGCTCAGTGGTAGAGCATTTATCTAGTATCACAAGGCCCTAGGTTACATCCTTAGTGCTAAATAAAACAAAGCAAATAATTAAAGGATGAAGTCTCGTGATAGAACCATTTGAGATGGACCCCTTAAGTCCCTTTCTATCAAGTAGACTTATTAACTCACTGTTATGGTTGATACATTGTGTCAACTTGGGGAGTCTAGAGGTTTCGCTGAGTGACTCAACAGGAAGCCAGCATGCTTACTTTGTATATATCCTGAGCCTGTGGAAGAGGAAGGCATGGAAATTATGTGAGTGCTACACGCCCCGTGGATGGGGGTAGCCAGTTTATAATGTAAGGGAGGTAGAAAGAGGCTGCATGCCACCATTCTTCCCTTCTGCTGTTGTGTTTTTTGCTGTGCTCTGCCACCATGAACATTTGCCCTCTGCCATGTGCCACTCTGCCTCTGAGCCAGCAAAATATGGACTGAAACCTCCACAAACTGTAAGCTAAATAAACCTTCTTTCCTTCCTTCATTTTGGGCATTGGGTATTTTGTCTCAGCGACGAGAGAAAAGTAACCAAGACACTCACTTTTAAAAGGCAGAAAAAAAGAGCAGAAGCAATGGAATGCCACTGTGGAAATAAGGTCACAAATGATATTGTGGTTCCCTCCCTGCCTTCTCTTGGGTTATTCCCTCTGGCAAAGCCAGCTGTCCTGAGGACACTCAGGCAGTGCTGTAAAGACAGTGATACCTGAAGCCTTCTGAAGCAGCCACATGAGGGAACCATCTTGCAAACAGATTGTCTAGTCTCTGTCAAGCCTTTGGATGAACTACAACCCCAGGAGACAACCTAGGTGTATTCTCAGAGACACTCTAAGCTACTACCACTCATCTCAAATTGTCCGCATGGCTGACCCTAAAACTTGTGTAAGATAATAAATGTGTGCTCATTTGATTGATTGATTCATGGATTATGGTGCTGCAGATCAAACCCACGGCTTCATACTCTAGCACCAAGTTACCATACCCTGCTACAATGTGTGTTATTTTCAAGCTCTAAGTTTTGAAATTTATTTGACATAGCAATAGATAAGTAATACTGTAATCTATCAGCCTACTTTTGTATTTAGAATTAGTGAACTATTTAGGATCTTTTTCTTTTTCTTGTCTTTTTTGAGAGAAAAAAATGAGAGTGTTACTATGTTGACTAGGTTGGCCTAGAAGTGGTGATCCGCCTACCACAGACTCCCAAATAGCTGGGATCACAAGCTGACGCCACTGTGCCCAGTTTATATTTTTTGAAGAAGTGGTGTAGCTTGATAATACATACATATAAGTAATTATATAATTACTATGACTCTACTCTTTCTTACTGCATTTCATTCACAAGTGACGGGGGCGCTCTCTCTCTCTCTCTCATAGATTCATATGTCAAACTTTGTATCTTCATCTGCTCCTCCCAAACCGAATCTTTCTTCATCTTGACAAATAATTGCTTTGAACTGGTAATTAGCACAAACTTGATTCTAGCTTGTATTGCTCACCCTCATTTCAAAGTCTCTTTGCTTTCTGGACCCTGCACTGTCTGAGGACAGAGGGCATGAGTGAGGACCAGCCACCCTCCTCTGTCACTTGGCACTCTCTCTGTTTTGCACATTGTAGATGCACAACATGTTTTGAATGAAAGAATAAATACAATTTGGAGTGGAGGTTTTGTAAACAGAAAAATCTTCACAAGTGCTGGTTTGGCCACTTTTGCTGCACATGGCTCCAGGGAACTAAACACCTTTGGAAACAGCCCAGAATCAAGTAAGCTCAGGGGTTTTCTTGTTCTGCCAGGTTTCATGAAAGTAGAGGTATGCTGAAAACAAACACCACTGCTCTGAACATCATTAACTAAAAAGCCACTAATTGAAGACTTTTGGTAATGTGAGCAGAAGATGAGGCTAATTTTACCTATAGCCTTTTAAAAAAAATGTTATTACAGAATCAATTAAAAGTATAGATTGATTTAGTCTGTGTACATGAACTCATGACACTAAGTGAGCAAAAGCAACTGACAACCACATACCAAAATTTTCAAGTGCCTTTTGCAAATGAATTGTACTCATTGAAGAAATCTTTCCAAAGTGTTCTATCAGGTTAAACTGGATCCACTCAGCATTTCAGTTCAAAGAAACTCAGACTAACAGTCTTTTACATTTTTAATGAATTCATGTTAACTCTGTGAATGTGACTCCCATATCACATTAGTAAAGCCATAGGTGAATTTGTGTTCATGGTCAGCATTAGTGGATACCTGTTAGGACAGCAGATGGATGGGCAGAGCGATGAGGGTTTGTGATCAGAGTTCCAGTCAGATGCTGCCTGCTGTGTGTAAATCCCTGATCATCTCTGAGTCAATGTCTTTACCTCTCAAATGGGGATAATGCAGTGGGCCCTCAGTATCCATGGGGATTGTTCCAGGAGCCCTGCAGAGACCACAGTCCCTCACATAAAATGGAGCAGAATTTTCACGGAACCTGTGCACACCCTCTATATACTTTCAGCCATCTCTAGGAGCCAGGTCTGGTGGTGGGAGGCTGAGAGGGGATCACTTGAGCCCAAGAGTTCATGTCCGTCCTGCACAGTATCACAAGACTATCTCAAAACAACTGAACAAATAAAAGAATAAAAGCACATTGTCTTTAGATCACTCTTAAAACTTGAGATAATTTAAATGCTACACAAATAGTTGTGCTATATTGATAGGGAATAATGATATCAAATAAAGGTCTAAAGCCATTTAGTGCTGACACAATATTTTTCCCTCAAATATGTTCACTCCAAGGTTGGTTGAATGAATGGATACAGAATCCATAGTTATTTACAGAAATAACTATATTTTAATTCCAAGGCTCAAAACAAGGTCATGAGTGCTTTAGAAAGCAATATAGCAATATCCAGACAAACATTTCATGATTATTATGAGCATATCTAAAAAAAATTCCAACAAATGCATATATTTTCTTCCAGTCAGTTTTCTAAAAACCCAGAACAACAAAACTCATTTTGTTCCCTTTAATGTGTTCACCTTCTTTTGGGAAGAGAGTTTTTGCCATTGGTTTTGGGGGTTATTGTGCAAGGAGAACAATAATATACAGCACACATATTTTATAAGATTATTTATAATAGTCACCCAAAGAGTCATATACACCTATCCACACACTAAAGACCAAAGAGTCCAGCTGATGGCCTGGATCCCACGGAAATGTCCTGCATGAGGCCAGCTGAAGACCTAGAGCTCATAACAGTGCCTCCCACAAGTCCAACTGGAGGCCCAGAGCCCATAACAATATCTCATGCAGGCCTGTTTCGTGGATCTATGCTGTGAAGACCCAAAGGTCAGTGGTGTAAGTTAGGAAGTCTGTGCCGGCGGGATGAAGGATCTGTGCTAGTAGGCTGAGGGGTCTGCACTGGAGCTAGAAAGCAATGCATAATGTAAGAACCATGGCTCCCCTGAAAGGTACTACAGCCACTCAGCAATAGTGAGGTCCCAAGCTCCTTCGACCAGGAGAACAGCTGAATTCACATCAGAAAAGCCAAAGCAACAAGCTTCTTCAGGTGACTCAGCTGTGCACCTTCTTCCTCTCTGGAACCAGTAAGTGATACTCAAAGTGAGGACCAGTGTTGGGGACAACTACAAAGTGGCTCTGAGAAGGATTTAATATTAACCAATTGACTTTTCACATTTACTTGTGAGTTGTCTGAGGCTTAGGCACCTTGTCTGCAGATGGAGAGCTGATTCATAGTAAATGAACCTCTATGAGTCACTGGTCACTGCTGAGGCCTGTATTGGCCTGTGATGCTGTGATGCCTCAAGGACAAGGTGACCACAGCTGAGGATGTCTCGCTCCTACTCCTATTAACTTCAAGGAGACTATGGCTGCAGGTGTCTCACCCCTGCTGTGAAGGCCTTCCTGGAGATAGCATAGTTCTCCTAAATTGACATATTACCTGGGGGAGTCCTTGAAAGGATTCCCAAGTCCTACCCAGATTCCTGCATTTTTCTTCAGTATTGTCCCTCCCTTGTTTGTAAACCTAATAAATACGGGCCACCCAGAAAAATCTTTGGCTAATTCAGAGAATATAGAAGCTGGAAGAGAATTACTCCCTCCTGGAAGCCCTGAAATCATATTCTATTGTCTCATTTATTTACGCCTTCGCCATCCACTCGCTTGGGAGACTGTGGGCCTGATTAGCTTGCAATAACTTAGAGTTATTTAACTGAGTTTTTGATAGACCAGAGCTCCCTCAAAGTGAACCGAAGCATTCTCAGTGCCAACAGGTCCCGAGCTCCTCGCAGGATGAAAACAGCAGAGTTGATCAGGAAAGCCAGCAGGACAAGCTCCTCCAACAGAACCAACAGCTCCTTACGGCTTCTACCAGCTCCCAGCAGCCTCATCTCAGCTCCCAACAGGTTTTCTCAGCTCCCAACAGCTTCTCTTCTTCTCCAGTTCTGCCTCTTCTGCTGGCCGCAGTCCCAAGGTGGACTCTGACACCCAGCACTACACTTAGTTCAGCTGGGTTATACATTGACCACCAGTTGTCAGCCCACTACAGGAATTTTTTTAATTGTTGACTTTATTTAACTAAGTTTTTCGTTTTGAATTAAGGTGCTCACAGTACAGAGGGATGCAAGAGATACTTGCATTGGGCTGAACAAACAGTGAAATGGATAACTGTTCAGTCACTCATTCTTATTAACACTTATTATTACTCAGGTATGAATTAAAATTCTATTTGGAGATCCCAGAATTTATGGCAATTTATTTGACGCTTAGAAATTCTTTAATTTTTAAGTAGATAGAAACGTCATGGGCTAGGAGTGGTGGTGCACACCTGTAATCCCAGCACTCAGGAGGCTGAAGCAGGAGGATCATTGAGAGTTCGAGGCCAGTCTGGGCTACAAAGTGAGTTCAAGACTAGTGTGAATGGCGTACTAAAACCCTGTCTCAAAGAGACAAAAAGCCCCTCAAAAGCAGTCATAGGACTGTGGATGTAGCTTAGTGGTAGGATATGCATTTATCATGCAAAAGGTCCTGGGTTTGATCCCCAGCATCACATTTAAAAAATCATTTGGCAAAACACATAATGTTAATTTTTTAGGGGTCTGGGATGTTGGAGAATGAATCCAGGGACCTGTACGTGCTAAGAATGTGCTCAACCACTGAGCTACACCCCCCCCCCATCTCTTACATTTTTCCTTAACAGACCTGTTGTATTTGTTTTAAATTATAGCCCTCTCAGGAGTATTTTTCAAGAATAAAATTTTATGCTTTGAGTATACAAACATTAACCTTAACACCAATCACGTTTTATAAGAGTAGAAATAGATGCTAGATTCACAATCAATTACTTAGCATAACACTTCTAATTTCCTTTTACAAAAAGGAAGAGCTATTCCTGGCACAAGAACAAATGACCAACCACATACACATCTTACATTTTTCACCTTCAGGGCTCATATTAATATTTTTAGTCATTTGTCCATCAAAGTTTCTATGGAATGTTTAAAAAATACACATTTACTTGGCCTCCACTAGTAGCTGGGGGGGTTGATTTTAAAAAAGGGTTTAAAAATATTTTATATGTGGGTGTTTGAATTATGTACCTGAAAAATGTTCATAATTGATTGGCTGCATTTCACCTCTTCTGTTCTCAAAATAGTTAACTGTTGGTGAAATGGAACCCAGACAATTTAAAATAATTTCATCCGCAAAGTTGACTTTCGTTGAATTTATTTTTTAAATAGTTCACATGAAACATTAGAATTAGTTGCCTGCTATGATTCCAGATTATTTGGGGAAAAAACATAACCTACTATGGACTAAAAATATTAAATATATATTTTACCATTATCAGTTGTATTGCATCTGCCTTTTGAAAAATGGTTGTTTGTTCGCCCTAGGGGAATTTTCTAAAACATGGTGGCCGATTTCAATCAAAACTGATATGTACATTGCTTATGCACAAACTGAGCCAGGCTGCCATCTTAAAATAAAATGGGAGCCATCAATTCCTTTCATGTGAACATATGATCTATTCGTCACACTGTGAGAAGCATAATTTACTTGACCATCAGTTAATGGCAGCTAGAAAAGTAAGTGGACTGGTTCATGCAAATGGGATTCTTCAGGAACATGCTGATGCCCTTGAAAGTTGTAGGAACTTTCTTGGGGCAAAGAGACATTAATTTTTTGAAACTTTTATTAACTTTTTTGGGACCTGCTGCAATTTAACTGAAGTTAGTGGCTTTTACCTACACTGTCGGTGAAGAATGGAATAGATTTTGATATTACTTTGGGAGACCAGGCCCAAAATTCTTATACTATTCTCACACACCCTAAAAAATAAACATCCAGTCCTGGTGGCACAGGTCTATAATTCCAGTGCTCTGGGGTGGAGGTGGGGCGGTTTAAGGTGGGAGGATCACAAATTTGAGCCCACACTGAGTGACTTAGATGGACTCCCACAAACACAGATATAGCTCCATGTGGAGGTTAAGGGTTCAATCCCCAGTACTAGTACCACTATTGAAAAAGAAAGAGAGCAAGAAGAAAAGAAAGAAAGAAAGATATTCGCATTGATAAATTCTCCACACATTATTTAAGTCATTAAACCAGTAATAGCCCTTAAACACTACAAGCAATAGGAGGAGGTGAAAGGAGCTGGTTTGGGGAGATGTTAGTGGTCTGTGCTTGGGCATGTTCGCTGCCTCTTACTACAAAGTGTGAGGAGCAGGGATAAGACTCTTGCTGTAGAGCAGGGCCTGTTTGACGTATGTAGCCCTTCACATACATAGGTTTAGCTCATTATGACTTGGTGATAATCTGCTGGGGACTCCTGCTGGAGAGTAAGGTGAACCTGGATTACCTTTAAAATCCCTTCATGAGTACAGGATTTATTACGTAGTGTGTAATGAAAGAGAGGAAGAGAGGCTATAAGGATCAAGGTGGATTTTCCACACTCAAGGAGGCCAAATGCGTAACGCTGTTCCCCTGCGGTTAATATGCACTCTCAAAGAAAACTTGCTGTATTTTTCCAGAAAGATTCACATAAAACATACACAGATGAGAAATAGTTCTGATAGTTATTACCATCTTTCAAACCCTCTGTGAGCCTTCATATATAGTATAGTCCCTTCAGTTTTTGTAATATCTATTTTTTTTTTTTTATTTTGTTTGTTTTTGGCGGTACTGGGGATTGAACTCAGGACCCTGCGCTTGCTAGGCAGGCGCTTATTCCACTGAGCTATATCCCCAGCCCCTTTTTGTAATATCTAGCAAAATTACTTGTTGGCCTATACTAAAGGGAAGCATCAGCTGGTCACAAATTGCTAACAATACTGTTGCTTTTCTTTTCAAATCTGTGATCCACAAAGCAATTTGCCTGATTTACTGTGCACTTCGTAAGAAAGAGAAGTACATTTAGATTTTGATAGTTTAAGAAAATATGTCAAGAGACTATATATTTGCCCATTTAAAGTTTTATGTGCAGAAGGGAATTCTGCAATGATTTCTCCAGTTGCTAGATGCTTGCTTTCCCGCACATTCTGCGTTTAGAAATTTCGGTAGAGTATCTAAGATAACAGAGGAATCTTTGTTTTACTTCAAAATGGTTTATTTAACTTCTTTGGTTTCCTCATACAAAAGGCATCACTTTCCATTTATGTTCTCAGTTTTTCAGAAAATTGTAGCCTATGAATATTTTCAGTTAAATTAGAATAAAATTCATACATATCATAATATTATTAGCCTTAATTCCATGTCACTGAGAACAAATTTGGGATGTGAAGGAACATACACAGTCAGTTTAAGTTTTGGCCTCAATGTCTGTGGATGTTATTTAATTACACTACGTATGTTCCCTTTTACTACCCATTCCCACCTATTATAAACGGTCCCACATTCTCTGCGTAGTACCAGCTTAGCTTCTGTTGGGGAAAAAAGGGTTTTTGTTTTGTTTATTCTTTTCAAAGAGGGGACACAAGAGTGGGGCTGGAGGAATCATTAATCTACCAGGTCCAGTCTTGTGATAGTTTTAAAAAAGACTTTTGTAAATGTAGCTACTTTTGAGATTCATGGACCGGTGTGAACCAGAATATTATTTGCAGCACATAACAAACATGAAAAGTGCAATTGCTGATGTAAACTTTAAAATGACATGCACTGAACCTTTTTTTTTTTAATTCTTGAAGACATTTTTTCAGTTAATTTCTTCGAGGTTACATATTTTTACATGTATATATTATGGAATCTAAACAAATCTGCATGCCTTAGTCTTTATTTCTGATCTTCACTCCCTCAGCTGTTTCAAACCCTTTGATAGAATTAGCAGGCTGGTCTGGGACTAGAGGCACTCAGGCAACCTGAACTCTGCCCCCGGGCTGTGGAGGTGGGACAGGAAGTGTTTTCCAGCTCTTTCTCTGAGGTGTGGCTGTGTTTAGTTTGGAAAGAAAAGATACAACTATCTCCTAAAGTGGATTAGGCATGGCAAGACAAGATGATACATTTGCACTATAAACTCTCAAGCAGCTGTGAGAATGCAGGATGTGTGAAATTTCTTACCTTCTTAAAAATCTTGATAGAGTTGTAGCTAAGCTCTTAACAGTCAAAAAACAAACTGCCAATGAAGTTTATTTTCTTTTTTGCTGAGTTTTCTGGACCATTGTTCCGCTTGAGGGGCCCTGTTTGTTAGTTTTGGCTCACAGGCTTCTCCTCCTTCAGGACAAACTCAAGAAAGGCGCTTGTAAGGCACAGCACCCCGGCCGGCCGCACAGTTTATTCAGAGCCGGGATAAAGCAGAATTCAAGTGCGTGGCTTCCTGTCTCGGAGGAGGGGTGGTCGCTGAGCGGGTTTGCATCTGTAATGTAAATACGTAATTGATTTTGTGGAAAACTGGGACATTTTTGTTTCTTCTCATAAAAGGTTCCTGCTGGAGATTTTGTTTGAAAGTTGGCCTTTTCTGCAGTGACTTGAATACTGATCTGATTTTCAGCTTTTATGCCCCCTTTAAAAAATTTAAAATATTTAATTCAACATTAACTGTGCTTACAAGCAATACAGAAGAATAAAATCACATTACAAACATTATAGTATTAGATTTTATCACCATTTATTTCTTCTACCCTGTCCAGGGATTTCTTCATGTTCAGTAGAACTAATTTGCAGTCAGACGTTGAGGTCTTCTAGAAGGCCAACAGGCTCCAGAAATTAATTTATCCAAATAACCGATCCCTCCTAGGCCAACCATAGAGGGACACCGAAATGGTCTAAGGAGGCAGAACTTTCCTTTTGAAGTCTGGAATGTTTTGACTGACTTGAAACAGGCGGCTGGAATGAAAGGATAATTTTCAGTGACCCAGGGGATTTTTTTGCCATTTTCAAATATTAGGTAAAACAAAGAGAAATTGCTTGCTCTAATTTAGAAAGACTTAGTAATCAGGAAGGCAACCAGACTAAGAATAAAGTTCCAAGGTATATAGCAGAGCTTATTTACTAAACCGGGATTGCTGGGAAAAGCCAAAGTTATACTCACAAGAAAAGAAAAAAAAACCTAGCAGGATATGTTTTTCTCAACCTATTAACATGCCTGTATGTTAATTTATTTTCTTAATTTTTAAAAAGAATATTAATTACTTTCATTTAATGCTTTTCCACCTAAAAACTTGCTGTATTGTAACCTTCTTTTTTTAAAAAAGAGAAAAAATCCCCAATAAGACAGTTTCAAAACAGGTTAGTAGGCTCTACCCTTAATTTACTAAACAAACAGGAGCTTATAATTTAAAATAGGTTACTACACTAAGTTAGCTTATTGGAAACAGGAGATATTTCTCATGTGTGTCATTTCAAAAAAGTTAAATCTATTAGATCTTTAAACCAAACCATGACATGAGTTAAAGCTTTCACATGAGTTTAAGGCAAACTGTCATGTGAGTGGAAGCTCTTGACTACCCAAGTATAACAAACATTTTTTGACCATCAATTTATAAGATCAAGGTCATCTTCAAGAGATTCCTTCCTTATATTGTAGATAAATATTCCTTGTCATAGAAAAAATATTCCTCAAGTTTTTAGCAATGCAAACCATAGAACTGTGTGATAAGACATAAATTGGAGATGCAATACTTGTTTTATACTCTACATTTATGTAGCTATGTTTCAAATATAGACTTTTATAGGATTAGTTAGGACAAAAGCATTGTTTAATTTTTTTCAAATAATAATTTCTTAATAATGTAATTTCCTAATATTAATTTTCTAATAATTTAAAGTTCAGAATACATATGAACTTAGGCTTTATTTCACTCTTTTGGTGAATTATAAAGTATTTTTTCTGAAGCCATAAGTATGCCAACTTCATTTCTAGAAATTGTTCATTCCTTTCAAGGATGAAGTATGTACTGAACTAATTTGAAAAAGAAATTGCAATCTTTCTTTTGATTTTTTTCAGATTTGATGGCTTGATTTTGAATTGGGTTAATTCGTACTCTGCATTCTCATGGCTGAAAATTTCAAACCTTATTTCTCCAAGCTGGAGTGTGACTTTTTTATCAACTTTCTATTTGGTTAACTGCCCTTGCAAAGTCATAGCACATCATAAATACATGGAAAACTTTTGAAGCCAGAGTGTTCTAACAGGAGGTGACAGTTGCCTGACTCTTCAGTCTTGTAGACGGGAAGTGGCGCTGTCCCTTCCCTTTGTGTCTTCTTCAAGTGTTTCCTTTTGGTGATGTCCTGTTTCTGTTTTTGCTGCTGAGGTTCTGAGTATAACATGTCAGTGCTTTAATAAGTAGTGGAGATAGGCTTGAAAGAAGAGAAAATTGAGAGATTGGGGCAAGGGCTGTCGGGGCCAGCAGTGTGGGTGAATTGCAGAGGGATAGCCGGTTAAACTGTCTTGTAATAAGAGCTAAGGTTTTACATAAGTCTTCAGTAGAGATTTGAGAATGTGTGTAGCTGAAAATATAGGGAGACATTTGGTGACAATGTTTGCTTATATGAGCTGCTATGGATCGGATGTTGTTTCTCCCCAAAGATGCGCATGTTTTGAGGGGATTGTGCTGTTGGAGGATGGCATTCCTTTTAAGAGACGGGGTGCGTGGGGGGGCAATAGCTGATTGTGAGCATCACCCCGCAAGCTTACTTCCTGCTACTTATTAAAGCACTGACATAGTATACTCAGACTCTCATCCAAAACAACACCAAAAAGAAACACTTGAAGATGATACAAAGGTAAAGGGACAAGGCCATTTCCTGTCTATAAGATTTATCACAAAAGTTGGCATAAGAAGAGCAAGACTGGCCCCTCCCCTTTCCCCTGCTACCCGCCACATCCTGTGATGTCCCCTCCTCAAAAGCACTCCTGCCGTGATGCCATCTGCCACGTAGTAGGGCAGGTAAGGGTCCATCACCAGAGGTGAGACAGGTGGAAACACCCCATCTTGGACTTTCAGGTTCCGAAACTGTGAGCTAAATAAGCCTCTTTTCATCTTCAGATTTATGGGTTGGATCAAAATGTTCCCCCAAAGGCTCATGTGTTCAAAAGTGGGGCTTTGGAAAGTAATTAGATTGTGGAGATTATCGCTGGATGTGCTATTTTGGGGAGAGCACCTTGGAGAAAGTTGGTTACTGGTATACAACTTGGAAGGATACACAGTCTGGGAGCTGGTCCCTTCCTTTCCCCACTTTCTGTTTCTCGGTTATCATAAGAAAAGCAGCTTTCCCATGTCATGCCATTTCTATCTTGGAGCCAGTAGACCATGGTCTGAAACCACTCAAACCATAGACAAAAATAAACCTTCCTTCTTTAAGCTGTGTACATCAGATACTTTGTTCCAGCAAGAGAAAGGTGACCAGTATTCTCAGGTGTTTTGTTATAGCAATAGAAACAGACTAATACAACAGTGGGTGACAAAATGGGATATCCCCTGGAGTTATACAATCTATTGAGCAAGGGGAAGAAGATAGAATTTCTAATTTTTAATTTCATCCTTTGGAAAGTATATGTTTCCTGCACATATCATATTGTATGTAGTCTGTGATGAAAGCACAATTTGCATATAATATAAATGATTGAAATATGTGGTGAATTCTTAAGTTAAAACTATTACAACAAAAGGCACATTGACATTAATGCCACTCAAACTATTCCTTCTCACCTCAAGCCCACTTATCTGATCATTCTCCCACTTTCTGAAGCAGTTCTGGGAGTCCTCTTTTGTGCCTTGATAAGGTGCGATCAAAGCTGTGGTGAAGGCAGTTCCCAGTGCCACCCACAAAAAGGCAGGCTCGTACAAACAGCACAGCATGGCTTCACCCAGCTTATGCTCCAGCCTGGCCCTGCACAACTTCTGGCTCTTAGCCAAAGTCAAAATGACCATAAAAGATAAAACATTTTGTACCACTGATGTTTTCTCGGAAATTATGTTAGAGAACTTTATAAACTTAGGGAACCAATTTTTCCTCAGCATTCAGAGGTATATCATTTCTTTTGGTTTGAAATCATTATTAATTTGATATGTTTATTTGGTTTGGAAAAGAAATCTTAGGAAGACAGAGTGCCTCTTTAGATATTGAATATATTTTTATGCAGATAAAGAATTTGTCTTCATACATTTGACTACAAAAAATACAGGGTTGCACACTCAGCTTGGGACACCTTAAAAGTTTGTAAAGCTACACAGATGATTTATATAAGCAGTTGAACACTTGGGTACAGGTTTCTGAAGTGGCCAAAAAGTAAAGACGTGGTCATATGCAGAAAATAGATGATATTGAAGCCAATACATAACCTAGAAAAGGACCAAATGGGAAAAGAGTTAACGATGTACCGGGAGCAAGGAGAGAATGAGAATTTAGCTGTAAGAACTGAGCTGCAGGTAGAGGTGTAGGTGACCCAGAGACAAGATTACTTCAGAGAGGGGAATTATAAACGATTTCAGGTTCCTCTGTGGGCTTAAATCCGACAAGTCATGAAATATATGCAGTAGGCAAGATGGTAACAGACTTAGAAGACTGAATGAGATAGCGCAAGGTGAAATCCAGGTTACCTGTGTTGACAAATAAAAGGGAACTAAGTACTGGAGATCTAATGCTGTACTGATGCTCAACTGCTCTTTTTACAAGTTTGGCTGGTAGGGAGTCGGGGCCAGAGAGTGAGGGAGATGAGGGACTGCGGGGAGGCGTTTGGAGGAGGAGGTGCACATGCAGACACAGTCAGTCCTGGAAGATTCCTTTCATTCTCTGACCTTCACCTCCTGTAGCATCACTGCATCTTGTGTGCACCCACCTCTGTGAACAGCACAGCCGTGGCAGAAATGGGAGAAGCACAGGAAGTCTCTGTTTTTAGCAATACTCTACATATTTATATCTGCAAAGCAGCGGATGCGTACTTAAATGACACTGGATGAGGATCACCTTGTAATAACTCCCATAGCTCTAAAAGCCATACTTCCCCCCCTTGGCTTCCCTTCTGCTCACTTTTGTGCTTGCCAAAGGCCCCCCTGCCTCATAATATTTGGAAGTCAAAGGCCAACCCTTGTGTGAAACCTACCTTGGTAACTCCAACCAGTTGTCATCTGTAGGGCTTAACAGCTCTATGATGGCTCTTAGTCATCAAGTTGATTTATGACTAACAGTTTACAAATTACTTGTCCAGTGAACTGTGAATTCTCAGAGGAGCACCCTGTTCTGTGTCTTAATCACTAGCCTATCACCCTCCCTTACAGTGCTCAGTAGCGACCTACTCAACAGTGCACAGGTGAAGGGATGAATGAGTGAGTGCAGTACTTGAGAAAAGACACATCAGAGGTATCGAAAAGCAGCCGTTGTGAGTACTTGTGTTATCCTGCTCATCCGTATACCACCGCAAACTTGGTGTGTAGAAAGGGATAATTATTAGTAAAGTGAGATTTCTATTTATACATCAGTTAATCCCTTTTTGTTCAAAGTAGGATACACTTAATTTATTATGTTCCACATTACTTGTAAAAGAAAAAAGAAATTAGAATTTCAAAAGGGAGTTTGAATCACACAATGTCTTGGGAGTATTTAAAGGATATAAGTACAGTTTTAATAGAGGCAATAATGTTCAATGAACTGTGGTTGATAAGTTTTGTTTATTTTAGTTCCCATTTTCTTTATAATAGTTGCTCCCCTTTAGAACTTCATAAGAGTCTTCAAAGCAAGTAGAATGCAAATTAGCATTTAACAAAAGAGACTTGGGTTAAGAAATGTTTTCTGTGTTTCCCGTTGTTTATTTCAACAATCCTCGACTTGACACTTTTTCTCATGGCAATGCCCTGGTATAAGTGTTATAAAAAATTAAGTTATTCTTTGCTCAGATTCATCTTGACCTCTGTGTAGATTAAGAGCTGTACTATGACCCTTAGCAGATTTTGAGCTGTGTTTAACTGCAGACTTTTATATAGCAGCAATTTAGCACTGTTTATGATGAAAGGATAAATGTGATGAATTTCTCTCAGTATTGAGAAATCTGGAAGCAGAGGATTGGAGGGGCCATGGAGTGTACCTCTGAGATCATGTGACTTGGGTTCTCATTTTGACATTGCCACTGATTAGCTGTGTGACCTCCGTGTACTTACCTGGTCTTGTTCCTCTGAAGAATAAGCTAATAAAATTCCATGGAGTTGCAAAAGGTGCATAATGTAATGTTTAGTGTACGGTAGCTGCTCATTTAACTCCAGTCTATTTCCTGCAGGATAATTTTGTCCTGCTTTCTTTCACCCTACCTTAGAAATACGTAACTTGTTCTTATGTTACTTACCTTGCTACTAGGAAGGAAGATCGGAGGCAAGCTTAGTGGTGGTGATTAGGAGTTGTCTATTCCAGATCTTAGTATAATCCTCTTTCTACTTTTGTCTATCTTTATGCCTTTAGTTGCACTTAAAAGACTACGCCATTTCTATAAAAATAATACACTAAAAATAAAACTTCAAACACTACAGTAAATCATTTAAAAAGTGAACCAAAGGAAAAAATCACCACAAATCCAACAACTATTCAGAGGTAGGTAATACTAAATACATATGATTTCAGATTTTTTTCTTGAGATACATACACATAAGAAAAATAATTCTATAATTGTTGGATCACACTAAATATTTTCATTAAATTTTCATTTTATTTTATTATAAAGGATAAAACTGCGGTAAGCTAAAGAATTGCTGAACTTCAGGAAAATGATATTCTTACAAGTACTATTAATTTATCAAAAGACAATCTGAAGAAAAAAGGCGCATATGAAACTCTGAAATAGGGAATATATTTAAGACACTCGTATCAACAGTGGACAGACTTTGCTGTTTGACATAAAAGTGGAAGGGATTAGCCCACTTCTTGTTTCCTCCTTCCCACCTTACTCTTTTTCTGAGTTACGATCTTATGACACCCTCAGGATTTATAACAGTCTGTTCCAAAATTCTAATAAGTGTTAAAGTCTAAATATCTTCCATTATTTCAGTGAATCCAATGTTGGTTGCCATTCTTTTTATTAGTTTTGAAGTTTTTAGTAATTTTTTCCAGAAGTGCTGTTTTCCTAGATTTTGTGCAAGTTTTTTTTTATTTTAAAGTTAAAAGAAATGAAAACATATTAGCAAACACACAGACATAAACAAAACAACACAAAACAGTAAAAGCAACACAGAATTTCAGACAAGGTGATAGGAAATTAACAATGGTTATTGTATTACACATATTGTTATCTTCGAATTGATTACTCAGTTAAACAAATATAGGCATGTAAGACTGATCAAACATTAACTGTTCCTGACTGAAAGACACAGACACAACCACAAACACACTCAGCCACCTAATCTTTGATAAAGGGGCCAAACAAACTCACCTGAAGAACAATAGCCTCTTTAATAAATGGTACTGGAGAAATTGGTTTGCCACCTGCCCAAGACTGAAAATAGACCCAAGTCTATCACCATGCAACAAACTTAAGTCAAAATGGATCACAGATCTCAAAATCAAAACAGAAACACTAAAGCTATTGGAAGAGAAAGTAGGTGAAAACCTTGAAGGCACAGAGGTAGGCAGAGAGTTCATGAACAAAAACCAAACTGCCTGTGAAATACTTCAAAGAATCAACAACTGGGATCTCGTCCTACTGAAAAGTTTCTGCACATCTAAAGAAATCACCTGCAGACTAAAAAGAAAACCCACAAATTGGGAAAAAATTTTAGCTGACTGTCCTTCAGACAAAGGTCTTCTGTTGAAAACATATAAAGAATTTAAAGACATAAACCCCTCCAAATTGAAAGACTCAATCCAAAAATAGGCATCTGAGATAAATACACATTTCTCAGATAAAGAACTACAAATGGCAAATACATACATGAAAAAATGTTCAACATCATTAGTCATTTGAGAAATGCAAATTAAAACAACACTGAGATTTCACCTCACCTCAGCAAGAATGGCTATCATTAAGAAATCCACCAATAACAGATGCTGGTGAGGCTGTGGAGAAATAGGAACTCTTCTCCACTGCTGGTGGGAATGCAGACTGGTGAAACCACTGTGGAAATCAGTTTGGAGATTCCACAGCAAACTAGGTCTAGAGGTCCCATTCAAGCCCGCCATTCACCTTTTGGGTATTTTCCCAGAAGCTCTGGAAACATCATACCACAGTGATATATTTGCACCCATGTTCATAGTGGCACAATTTGTAATTGCTGAATTGTGGAAGCAACCCAAATGTCCATCCCCTGAGGACTAGATAAAAAAATTGTAGTACTTTTATATAATGGAATATTACTCAGCTATAAAGAAAGATAAACTTGAGGCTTTTACAGGTAAATGGTCACAACTAGAGATCATACTCATAAGTGAAATAAATCAGACCTGCATGTGTAAGCAACATATTGTCTCACTAGTGTAAGAACCTGAAAGAGTGAATAAAAACTAGGAGCTTTGATAGACATTGTGAAATGAAGGGAAAATGCTAAAAAATGAAGGGTAACTGGGGTGTGGGAAAAGAGAAGGGAAAGAAGGGGAAATTATGTATGTATGTACATACAGGATAGCTAATAGTTGTACTACCATCTTCTATTGCTTTACTGAAAGGAACAGTTAATGATTACTTGTTTGACAAATATGCATATCTCTATTTGTTTTCCTGAGAAAACACTTTGAAGATATCAATACGTAATACAACAACCATTGTTAATTTCCTACCACTGTCTGTGACTCTGTATTGCTTGTATTTGCTCTTATGCTATTTTGTAAATGGATGTCTGCTAATATGTTTTCCTTCTTTTATTTTTAAAATAAATTTTAAAAACATTAACTGTTCCTTTCCATAGAGTGATAGATTTCAGTAGGACAAATGTCTTAGTTATCTTATGTATACATATATCTTATGTATACATGTATACATATAGTTATCTTATGTATACAATATACACATTTCCCTTCTTTCTTCCTTTTCTCTTTTCCTCCATCCCAGTTGTTCTTTCGTTTTGAGCAGTTTGTGCAAGTTTGAGAAAAGATGTTCATTGTTTTCTTACTTAAAAGGTAATTCGGAAAGGTATAAGTTCATTGAGATTCATTTTATCCCTCTTAACTTTTCACCTCTCACACTAAAATGTTCTGTTACTACATGCCACTGTGCAGCAAGAGGAAATCAGCTTGATCATTCCAGATGATTAGACTTCATTTCTCCTTGAATATTCTTATTTTTGTTCTTAAGGTTTAATATCAACATATACTGGGGGACTGAGTTCTCTGTATCACTGTTTCTCTTCTTGTGGGACATGGCATATCTTTGAAAAACTGTATTTAGTAAGAAAATTTTATTAGTGTTATGTTAATTTGGTGTGCCTTTTTGATTGAACAGTTGAAGCGTAATCTCAAAAAAGATTTTGTTTCACTATATATTAACATTTTGTCTGTTTCATTTACTCAGTTTCTCTAGATGTTTATCATGCTTATGTTAGATATTTTTTATCTGTTCTTTATGTATCTTTTATAAGGTCTGTTTTTGGTTCTTTCCATTTTGTTTTGAATTATCTTCTCCAGCTCCTCTCTGGTACTCCTGTTGGCTCACATTCATTCTATCTGTTGTTGCTTCCAGTGTAGCTGTTATTTGTAACATTCATAGTTTTCTGTTTTTCATGGAGATTTACCTGCTCACATGTGTTGTGTTAGGTTGTCTTGCTTCAGCTGTTTGTTTTTTTTTTCTCTAAGACCATGTGGTCTATAATTTATTTTTAAAAATTGTAAACCTTTTTCTAAACATTTTCCCACTTCCTTGCATAATGTCTCTAGTGATAAGTGTAGCTCTGGGTTATCAGCACGTTTGTGAAATTCAGCTTTGAACTGCAATGAGCTTAGAAGATATTATCATTCATGAAGCCACAAGGGAGCATTAAGGAAGTGAGTGATTACTTTTGATAGATTGAGATGGGCATTGTACAAAATATGCATTCTCTTGCATTGAGTAGAAATGCTTAGAATCTGTATAGTACTTTCCAAATTGGAAATTACTTTTATTCATATTGTCTGATTATAACGATAAAATATAAATAGCCAGGAAATGTGATCTGCTGTATACTTTTGCAGGGAATAGAGTTCAGGGAGTGTGTATATCTGTCACCAGGCTGGCTACAAGGACTCAGGCAAGAGGAACCAACAGTGAAACACATCTCTGGTTCCAAGTTTGCTGGTATTTTCCTCATCCTGCTTTGCTGCTTGTGTTGATGTGAAGATGATACAGAAGATTATTGTATTAAGTGTGTAAACTGACCCCATATTTATTTTATTCTTAAGATTGGATTTATTAAGTGACAACAGAAATAGTGGTGACAACACGTTACAAATGAAGCATAGGGCACGAAGTTCTCAGAAAGTCTAATCGTTTTATAATAGGCTACAATCTCTCTTCCCTACAGGTAACCTTGATTCCTACTCTGCACCTCTGTTCTGACCCATCACTGATGTAGTCAGCTTTGCCATTTACTCTACCCAGCATGCCCTACTACTCTTGACTTATTTTATTATGCACCAGAATAATAACCCTGTGGATCATGGGTGTCCAGCCTTTTGGTTTGCATGGGCAACATAGAGTGAAAAGGAATTGTGTTGAGGAGCATGTAAAACACATAATACACTTTATGGATATAAACAACAAAATTTTCTTTTTATATTTTGACCTATTTTATTTTACAAAATAACACAGGAATCTATGTTTAGTAATTAAACCAGAAGCTTTACTTGTCTTTTTAATAGCAGTAAATGCCTGTCTTCACAGGCATACGCATGCATATGTAGGTTGAAATAACATTGGCAAATGCGGTATTTTAATCAACACATTGCACAAACATACATAATATCTTATACATACCAGTTCTGATTTGACTGATTTGTGTTGGTCTGGGAGGTAGAGTTAGCGATGCACCTCAGATTCCTTTACATACCCTCCCCTTGTCATTTATGCAACCCACACACACAACATGTACCTGAGTCATGAAAAACTCGCTGAGACTCACATAATATTGTTAAAGGGCCGTGATCTTGTGGGGCTGCATTACTAGCTTTTCCAGGGCTGCATGCAACCTGTGAGCCGTGGGTTGGACATGCCTTCAGCATAAATCACTTTCCTGGGGTTCATTTCTACTCACTGAGGGAAAACAATCACAGATCCTGAACTGATGCACTTCTTTGAGAAGCTATTTGGTCCCAGCCCCAAGTGTCTGTGGGCTCCCTCCGCACTGCTGTTACAGGCACTTGGCTTATTGCAATGAAACAATTGACCTTGCTCATCTCTTCCTTGCACTTTTAGCTTTCTTTGGATGAAGGATCATACCAGATTTTGATTTTTCAATGCTAGAATAGAACAGGTACTAAGAAGAAATTCGCTGAAATGTAGGAATGGATCAACCCATAGCTAAGTCCAGTTTGTGGAGGGGGCTGTGTTACCGTTTCCTAATGACTTCATATAATCAGTCTCAGCACTAGAAATTAATCTTTTATATTAGGCAACTAGAAGAGACTAAGGGAGGGAGACTCCTCAGGAGACACACAGTGGGTGGTGTGATTTGAAGATGGAATCAACTAGGGTCAGTGTCTCTAGGACGGAAAGAAATGAAGAGATGCATAAAATACTATAAAGAATGATAGCTCTTGGTGAGTGGTGAATGGGAGGGCTCTCTCTCCTCATATGATTCTTCAGATTGCGAAGTCCTTTGCTCATTTTCTTAGATGTCTTTAAATTTTATCCGTCTTTATGTCCAGTTCAGAACCCTTCTTGAGTCAGCTTTTGCCGCAGCAGTGCTGCATGACAAACCAGCTCAAGTCTCCATGGTTCACGGCAACACATCATGCTCAGGTGTCTGCAGGTGCCTGGCTGAGCTGCTCTTGACTGGGCTTGGCTGGCAACTGTACTTCAGTCTAGGGTTGGCTGGGCTTGGTTGTGTTGGTTCAGATCTGGCACGTAAGTCTCTATGGTTCTGCATCTAATAACTACTGATAATGCATGAGTGTAAAAAACGAGCACACTTAATGTTTTAATAGTACTGCCTTTAATAACGTTCCTTTGGCCAGACCAAGTCGCATGCAAGCCCAGCTTTGATACAATAGTACTGCATTTTATTATATATTAAAATAGTGAATAATTTATACTCTGAGGGCAGGGTAGCATATGATTATACAACAATAATCCAAAATGTCACACCATCTTATCTGTGATTCCTTGAGACACTGGCTTTTGCTTCTGAGTTTACTTGAGGCACTGATTTTTGCTTCTGAGTTTCTGTAGTGCTCCGTTGTGAGCAGCACTTTCTACTACATTGTGCATACACAACTTAAAATATTGGCTCTGAAAGGCAGGAAGTGACAGTATTTAAAGAGCTAGGACCATCTGATCTCCAGTGAAGTGGACTCAAGTGAACAATAAAAATCCCATTGGTTAAAACCTTCTGTAAGTATGTTCTTGAAATAAAAATATCATTCTTTGTATGTATTTGTGTGTCATTATTACATTTGTACACATACCATTATCAAAGCACATAAAGATGTCTTCTTATATTTTATTGACTTATATTAGCTAAGTAATAGTTTGAACTTTACATTAAAGGCACTAGAAGTCAAAACACATTCAAATTCACTTAAAAAAGGAACCTGTTAGTCTGGTGCAAAAGAATAAGTTTTCCTTGTTTTGGAGATTGAAAAATTCCTGTCCGGACAGGTAAGGAAGGTATTTTAGGGATGGTTTGCTTCTTACTTGAGCATATGTTCTGAAGTAGCTTTACTTAGGAGCCAACTGTCTACTTATTTTTCTATGAAGGTATTTTCTAAAATAAATAATTAATTTCATAAATTATAAAAGGTTGACCTTATATGAAGGAACAATAGCACTGAAAACAGCTCATTTTAAATAAAATATTTATGAAGTTGTTTGATTTAGGATACTTTCAGGGAAAAAATCATATATTTGTTTAAGAAGCAGAACAAAATAAACTGTTATGAGAAAATAAGGTATAATAATATGATTTGGCTACATTGTTTGGGGAAGTACAATAAAGGTAACAAAAAGCTAGTTTCTCTGGATGACATTTGTCTTAGCCAGTTTGCTAAAACAAACCACCATACATCAGTTGGCTTCTAAACAATTAAGTTTATTTCTTACAACTCTAGAGGTGGGGGAGCCCAAGATTAAGATCAAGATATAAAGTATCTGAAGAGGGCCTCTTTTCTGGTTCAGAGATGATGCCTTTTAGCTCTCTTAACATGACAGAAAAGATGAATGGGCTCCCTTGGGTCTGTTTTATATGGGCACTAATTTCAACCATAAATGTTCCATTCTCGCCACCTAATATCATGGTGTGGGTGGACTCTCAACTTCATTCTCTTTGGGATCATCCCAGGGGATTGATGAAGTGTGCTTCCAAGTGTATCTGTGTAGATCATGGAAGATAGCTTCAGAGGTCTATGTCTGGTCCTTCACTTTTTCTTCCTTGGTAGCATTTTGGCATTTTGTTCTGTGGTGGTATTTACCAGCCATCATGAACTAAAGTAGCTTTGCTGTCCTGAAACTTCCACCATGATGGTTTTGCCTTAGACCGGCCAACCGTTAACTAAATTATATGAGACTGTAAACCTAATTAAATCTGTTCTGCTTTAAGTTGTGGATATTGGGTATTGTGTCTCAGAAAAGTCAAGGTGACTAACACATCTATTGACGTGTTAATCACCATAGTGTGATTAGGTTTTAACACGAATTTAAGGGGAACTAAGAACTTGGACCACCCCAACCTTAAACGATGTCCTTAAAAAACACACACACACAGATTGCTTTGGTGTGTTCTGTGTACTTACAGTGTCACTAGACAGCTGAGAAAGAACATGAAAAGCAGTGTTTCTGAATAAGAAAGCAGTAGGAATCCAAAGAAGAAAGTGCAGAAGCAGCTTACCCACTTGGCTGGCGAGTGAAGCAGTAAGTGGAAGGGGAAGAACATTTTCACCTGAAACCCTACAAACCACGTCACTTAGGCTGAATAAGATTACTTGACAAGTTGGCTAGAGAGAAGACTTGTAGGAAGATACTGCATTCATAGTCCTTTTATTTTAACTCAAAAGACAAGAAACATGTATATTATATAAAATATACAATGTATATTATATATATTCCAATGTATGTTATATATACAATATACATTGTATGTTATATATATCCCATATATACAGATATAACAATGTGTGTATATGTATAGGTATATATACATACATAATATATGTACCTGTATATATATGTGTGTGTTATATATATATATATATATATATATATATATATATATATATGATCTATATGTGTGTGTGTGTATATATATATATAAAACACAACAGAAATATATTATTTCTTTTCTCTGTACAAAAAAATACACTGTTACACAATATATACACTGTTACCACCATGCTTTTAGCATTGGTTATGTGCTGGAGATTGCTCTGTATCAGTAGGTAGAATACTGCTATGTTTTTCATGGTTGTGTACTATTCCACTCAGTGGCTGTGACAAGAAGGGCATATAAAATTTTTCTCATCTTTTGCTATCATAAAAATGCTATGGAAGTGATCACCTCAGAAATACATAATCTTACATGTGTACAATATATGTGAGGGTAAATTTCTAGAAGGAGGATTCTGGATCACAACAATAGGTGTTAAAACTGTTCATAGTTTACCAGGAATGCATTAGAGTCTGTGTTCTCCATCATTTTGCTAAGAGATTGTATCAACAAACTAAATTTTTTGTCATTCTGCAAGATAAAAAATTGTATCTCAGCGTAGTTTTATTGTACATTTCTCTTAAAAGAAAAAAATGTGCACGATGGTTAAGAAAGTGGAACCAGGAATTCAGGGTGAAATGAGGTTCCACCACCTGCTAGCTCTGTGGCCCTGGGCAAACGCCATAATTCTTGATGCCTGTGTATCTTCATGAATCTACTTCAGAGAATGACAGTTGCCTTGTGTTAAAAGATGTGAGGAGCTGGCCGAGTGCCTCGCGCATAGTGCATTCAGGTTCATTGTTCCTGTTGGTAGTGGAGTTGGTATGAAGTCATGTGTTTAAAGCCAGTTAGGGGCTGGAGGTACAGCTCAGTGGGGTAAGTGCTTGCCGCTAAGCACTAAGGCCCTGAGTTCGATCCCCGGTCCCGGAAGAAAAAAAAAAATAAATAAATAAAGCCAGTTAGTCCTTTCTGTGAATTTCTCTCCTTTCTCCATATCCTTTCTGTTATTTGTTTGTTTTTCTCCTAAGGATTTTGGTGAACTTTCAATGTGTGCAGATGAGCCCTTTTTTATATAATATGCAAACATCCATGTACAGTCTGTTGGTTGCTGTGTATCATTATCTATGTTTTTATCATGCATATTTTTGAGTATTTATGTACTTAAATCTATCTACTTTTCTTTATGATTTTATGATCTTGATTTATAAGGAAGCACTTGAAGGTTGTTAAGCAATTATCAATAGTGGTTTTCTCTGATGCTTCCATGAATTTGTTTTTTACATTTGATTCCTTGATCTATTTGGAATTCATACTGGCATATAGTTATGAAAAATATTTTAAGCTTCCTTTATCAAGAGCTTTGTCAAAGCAATGAGATCAGATTTTAAATAACAACCAATCCTTTTCACACTCAAAGTGCATCTTAGGCAATGTAATTGAATTGCAAAATTACAATAACAAGAGTAATTGGCATAAGACACACCACAGCGATTGCCCTCTTGCAGTAAGGGTTAAGGACACACATCACGTCTCATAGGAAAGAAAGTACTGGGTATACTGAGATAAACAGACAAATAAAACCAAGGGTGGCCTGTCCAGCTCAATTTGCAAAGGAAATGAAAGCTTGAGCTGGTTCTTCTGAAGTTTGGCCCCTTTGCAGGTCTTTTCAAGTTAATCTCTTTAATTTTCAAAATTCATCTGCCTCTTGGTTTTCTTTTGATGTGGTTCATCATAGTGGTGTGGTTTTGATGCTCTGTATGGAGTAAATGAAGTTTCCTCTTCTTTGCTTTCCACACTTTGGTAGAAAATAACAGAAAAAGGTGTGAGGAAGGGGTAATAAAGCTGGCTGTGCAAATGAACTCTTAATTTTCTAGATTCTGATGCGTTTCAGGGACCAGTATTTCAGGACTCATTGGACTGGGCTCTCCAACACCCACAAAACACTATTAGATAAAAAGGTAGAGGGTGAAGAAGGTGGCAAATTTTTGTAAAAGCATCCCTAAATTTAGAGTCCTTTTGGACACTGAGGGAGAATGTGGCTTCTCCTTTGTGAGTAGTCTCTCTGCAAATTGCCCATTCTGTCACAAGTTGCTAAGAAACAAAAGAGAAGAAACTTAATCAAAGTGTTCGTGTTGGTAGTGTCATTTCCAAATACAAGGCTTGGTTTTGTATTGTGGCTTATTCCACCAGCAACATAACAAAATGTGTCATGGTTCTATCTAGCTGGTCTTGGTATTGAGTCAGTGATTCTCCACTTTGACTGCTGATGTAAATCACTGAGAAAAACAGCTCCAGAAAGTGGTTATGTTGTGCCTCCAGGGCTAAGAGTCACCACATTAATCTTTTTATTTTATTTTATTTTATTTTGGGAGACCCCATAGCAGAGGGCAAATTTCATGTCCATGAGTGTCAAAATTGTCTCTGTTACTAAAATGGAAAATCGTAGATTCTGTCTCTGATTTACCAAAGCTAAGTCTTTGGAAGTACATTAAAGTTTGAGAACTAATCTGGAAGTGAGTTTTGGAATATTTGTAATTAACAAATCCAATGAACATTATTGTGTTTTGCGTATCTTTCTTTATGTGTATCTTTCTCTATGTTTTAGAAAGAGATTTAAAGGAAGTTTAAAGTGTATAAAAACTTAACTATGATTTTTGATAGTAACAATAAACACTAAGAGAAGAGTAAATGTTTGGTAGGTGTTTTATAAAGAAATTTGGTGGTTATTTTAAAATGGGACTTAAAAAAAATCTCTGAACCATGTGTCCATATTATGTGTGTTTAAATATCTACTGATTACAAAATTGAGTTTTTCTTAGGGAGTTGGACAGAGCTTTTTCTGTTTGTTTCACTACTGGGGATTGTTTCACTACTAGGGCCTCATGCATGCGAGGCCAGCACTCTACCACCGAGCTACATCCCTAGTGCAAGCACTTTTGCAATTACACATAAACTGTGCACCACCAAAAAGTTTCTAACAGTCAAATCCAGTTGATGCTTCCATTTCTAGAGCCTTGAAGTTTTAAAATTTAAATTCAAATCCTTAATAGTTATGGTATATGAAAATGTGACCTGTGCTACTAGTCTCCCAATTAGAAAGAAATGCAGGATGAAGCAAACACATTAATGCATTCACTCCCTAAAGGACAAATTTATGAAAATCAACATGAATAAAATTTTATTTAGGCCAAGAAATGATCATGTAGTTTATGAAAATGAGCGATGCAATTTAGGGCCCTCTCATTCTGAGGTTGAGCTGACATTGTAACACCCAATAAAGGGAGACACAGTGGAGAATGATCACTACCAGTGAGAGCTCCACAGAGCACGATCAAGCGCCTGACTGGGACCTGGAGACACGGGCACTCAAGTTGAGGTTTCACTGTTGGTTACGGGAACATTACGTGCATTACTAACCTTGGTAAGACTCATTTTACCATTTGTAAACTGTACCTTGGGAGGATTGAGAGAGATGATAAGCTTGTACAATACTTGCTCACTAGCTACTACTTGCCATGGGAGTACAGATGCTTCTTGATTTATGATGGGGTTATGTTTTATGAACCCAACATAAATAAAAAATATCTAATTTGAAAATGCACTTAATCCACCTAACCTACAGAACATCCCAGCTGAGCAACACAGTACACTGAACACCAATTGTTTCTCCTCATGATTTGTGGCTGGGTGGGAGCTGTGGCTCTCTGCTGATGCCTGGTATCTTCACTGAGTACCATAGAGCATATTTTCTGCCAGGAAAAAGCAGCAAAATTCAAAATTTGAAGTGTTGTGTCTACTGAATATGTATTGCCTTCACACTGTTCTAAAGCTGAAATATCTAAGTGGAAACAATCTGGGGACTATCCCTAGCTATCTCCAGTATAGTATTAGTACCAAAGCTAATGTACACGTGTGTGTGTGTGTATAGAAATATGCTTTAGAATTCCAAATCTTTAGACTTTCAGGATTGATCTTTATTTTAGATTTTCCAACTTTACTTTGGAGTACTGAAGTTTGTCTTTGCCATTTTAAATACTATTTTTTAAACACTTCATCAATGTTTTTAGAAATTTATTAAGTATTCAATGACAAATGACTCTGAACCAGGTCTTATTGCCAGTCATTAAATATCTAGAGTCCATGCAGTGCCTTACCTAAAAAAGCGTATACTCTTCTTAGAAAAAATATATATGTATAGAAGCAATTATAATTTAATATAAAAAGGGAAATATCTACATTGTTTATGGGAACATAAACTGGTAGAACTACTGAGGAAATCCATATGAAGATGCCTCAAAAAGCTAAAAATAGAAATACATTTGAGCAAGCTCTTGTGCTCTGGGTATCTTCCCAAAAGAGTTAAAATTATCATATTACAATGATACATCACACATCTTTCCTGTAAATTGTGAAGTTCTAAATTATAATCTGTGATTTTGTCAGTATGACTTGGGTTGCCAAATAACACACAGGATGTCTAGTTAAATTTAAATTTCTGGGAAGCAGTAACATTTTCTGATGTATGTCCCAAATATTGCATGGGATATGCAATGAGTTATACTAAAATTATCCTGAGAGTCAAATTTAATACAGCAATCTATGTTTTGATTTGCTAGACCTGGCAATCCCGCCAGTGACTCCATGTGAATTAAAATAATTAAAATCCAGCCCTACCTGACCTTACCTCAAGTTCTGGATTATCCTGTTCTTTTTGTTCCATCACTAAAGTTTCTCAAACTTCCTGAGCAACCAAGTAGTTTTTTTCTCTGTAAAAGCAGTATGTGGACCAACAGAAAAATGAAAAAGAAAGCTGTTTGAATACAAGTATGTGTGTGTGTGTGTGTGTGTATATACATATTATAGGACATGCTATGTAGCTCACAGGTCTGACATGCCAGAGTTCATCCAGTCTCTTTGTATCTCTAATCAAATGAAATATCAGAAAAGGAGAGAATTAATCAGACATTGCAGTGTTTATAAAATGTTTATGATTAAAATTTTCTGAAATATATACTTTAAAAATCTTGTTTTCCCTAGGTTCTGGTGGGTGAACGGAGGAGGGGAGGAAGGACTGAGGGGGGAGGGAGGAATAGGAAAAGAAAGAAGCAAGGTGTATCATGTACAGGTACAGATTCCCTACGATGACCGTATCTAAAATGTACCAATAAAAAAAAACACCTAAAAAAGATTTGACAAACACTTAACGGGTTCTTCCTCTCTATTAGGTACTTTGACAAGCTCCTCTTATAAACTGAAGGCTACCGTTAGAAGGTCTTGGAATCAAAGGAGTTGTGTTGAGTCTGAAAACTTTTAGTACCAAGAGACAAGACAGGGCTTACTGCACTATTTGCACACACCCACAAATGAGGGCCACAGTTCACCACCATTTGAGTTTGAGAATTATGTGAAATGTGTTCTCATTTTAAGTAGTTAAGTATATAGTATTTGTCACTTCCAGAAAAACTGACCTTTAGACTAGATTTTTAAAACCATATGGAGCGTTCCAGGACTCTGCCAATGCATCATTATCCCGGCTGTGCAGCTGAGGCAGGGTTGTTACTGAATTTCAGTGTCCATTTTCCTTGCAGAGCATGCTCCTTCTGCTATCTAGTCCTAAAGTTATTTTAGCACCCAGCTCGCGTGGACTAAGGGTTTTCCTGCTTTTCTTTACATAGATGTAGCGTACAATATGACCCGGCTTATGCTTTCAGTCATCTAAATTTGTCCAGGCATGATAGAGGATGGCATACAATTTTCTTTTGGTAGTTAGAGCTTTACTGACATAATTGCAACCCAATCACATTTCTAAGATAACTAGTACAATATGTACTTATATAATTCAAAGTTTCCTGCAGGGTTTCAGGCAAATAATGACCATGTTTTAAATCATCTCAAAAACAGAGACTCAAAAGTGAAAGCACTTTTTCATCATCTGTGCAAGATTTCTCTAAGCAAATTTGTTTATTCCTCTGGCTTTTGACATCTTTTTCCCCAAGGGATACTACTTTGCTTGAATCCCAGACCCTGCCTCATACTCTGGACTACTCTGTTCTTTCTGTCCTACCATCCAAGTTTCATATCCCAAACTGTTATCATGAGGTCTTACCAAGTGACTCAGAAGCTAGCGTAATTCCTCTAGTATGCTAGCAAGTGTAATGCAGGGTGAATCATCACTCCAGATATTTACATTTGAATTGTAACCTTCTAGGGCTTGACTCCAGTTGAGGCCAAGGTGGGATTGGAAGAATGAATTACAATGGGTGGACATGGAGGCCAAGATTTTAGGCTCGACCTCTCAGCCCTCATCAAAGCACACCACTACACATCTAGTTAGCTGGTCTACATTTGGAATATAAAGATTATGAGTGTTCATGTAAGGTGAGAATCTATACTGTTTTTCAAGACCTTTATCTTTCATAGTAATAGAAATAAAATCATGGTGAGGCCATCTGTGTATATAGATTGTATATGTGTCTGTGTACATGTATGTGTGTGAGTGTTTGCCTGTGTGTATATAAAAATTTCATGTTATCATCTGGATTACAGACTTAATTTGAACAGACCTGTAAAATGTCAAGACTGAAAGAGATCCATGCATTTCTTGTTAAAGTAGTTGCTTAATGGCTTACCCAAATCCTAATTCATGACAGGTGATCTCCTGTTTATTTGTTGTTGGTTTTTTTTTGGTATACACAGTACTCCAGAAACTTAGAAAGAGTAGGTAGATTTAAAAGGAGGAATCCTAAAACAGTAAGAGAAGATTTGGAGCAAAGGGACCAAGCAATCCTTGAATCAAACTGGAGAAGGATAAACCAGTTTTAAAAAGGGATAAAAAACAAAGAAAAATTCTATATGAAGTAACTTACCAGCTATTGGGAATGGAAGTTGCTGATGGCAGAAATTTTAAGTACAGTCTGATTTATATTTTCTTAATGCTTGAAAGCTGATCTTTCAAATTAGATTCTTTTTGAAAACTTTTAAGGGGATTGCATTGGACCAGAACAGATTTATTCATATACTGATATTTACACACATGCATTTTCAGTTCTCCCCCCCAGGGACATTGACACAATCCAGACGCTTTCTGGGCATCCCTGGTGAAAGGACCTGGGGAGCCCCATTCAACATACAAGCCTTGACACTTACTTCTCTGTGTATCTCTGTCCGTCCCCATCTACTCTGAATCACCTTCTGGTCACTGTGATCACATATCTCAGATAGTCTTCTTATAAGGAGGGATATTTTATTTGGACTCAGAGCTTTCAACCTCTGGTGGTCGGGCCAGTTGTTCTGGGCTGGTGGTGGCACAGTGTCCTGCAGGAGCACGTGGCAGGGGAGCCCTTTTCACATCCTGGCAACTGAAAGTTAAACAGAGGAGAAAGGGGCAGGATCCCAGTATCCCCATCAAGAGGCTTCCGCCGGTGCCTTGACTTCCGCCCTGCAGGCCCCACAGCGTTCATCACCTCCCACCTCCCGCAGTCTCCACGGCTGGGGTCCAAGGCTTCCGTTTCTGTTTTTTTTTTTTGTTTTTGTTTTTCTGGTACCGGGGATCGAACTCAGGGCGTTGTGCTTACAGGGCAAGCACTTAAACCACTGAGCTATACCTCCAGCCAAGGCTTCCGTTTCATTTCAGCATCACGTTCTGGCTCTGGGAGTCACTTTTATCTCTTCTCTCCCTCCCTCTTTCTTTTTCATCCGATCTAACAAATCTCAATTTTACTTTTAGAGCAAATCTTAGTCTCCACTCCCTGTCAGCTGTCAAATCCAGTGTAATTCGTCCCTTAAGTGTCCTCGGCTGGATTATCCTGGTGATTGGCACAGTTACCCGTCTAGCTCTGCCCTCACCTCTTTCGTAGCCATCGAGTACGTGCAGCCACTCTGAGCTCTCTAAAGAGCAACTCTCCTGAAGCCGCAGCATAAACTCCAAGGTCCTCAGCCGAAGAACCTTCGCATGACTTGTCTGTCTCATCTTCTGCAGCTACTGTACTTTATATTCCAGACTCAGATGCTGCGCTGCCGACCCTGTGAGAGTCATGCCAGCAGTGTAGCGAAGCAAACTGTTGACCCTTCTGTAGTCTTCGGCACACTGCTATTCCTTTAAACAAGCTGGCAAAAAATGTCTGATCTCTCCGTGGGAAGAGACATTATCCTGCTCATTGTTGTTTGCTCAGAGCAGCATAATGGTTCTGAGCTGGCCCTGGAATCAGATTGCATCTAGTCCCAGTTCCACCATAGGAGCTGAACTGTCCTTAGCAAAATAAGGGGCAACCCTGTGCCTCAGTGTTTGCATTTGTAAGAGATAATACTACCTGCTTCAGAGGCATTTGGGACATCGTGCGGCCTAGGCTAAGCAACCTACTCTTAGAAATTCCCTCAGCATCTTACAATAAGTTATGTAGGAGAAATCACTGCAGCTTGATTTGGTACAGGTCTAGCTTTAGTGGTGAGAACCGATTTGAGTCTGCTTTTCATCAGGAAGCTGAGTTTAAACATGTGTGCCTCCCTGTATGTGCTATTTAGGGAGTGAGGGAAATCCTTAAGCAGAGAAGGTCCCCAGAGCCCCCACCAGTTATACCCAGTTTGATTTAGTACCCCAGTGTTTGGGGGATGACCTGTCCTGTGTAGAATCTTCTCCTCAGGACAGAGCAGGCTGAGGACACTTTGTCTTGATGAAGCTTGTTGAAGAACCTTTACCTGGTTCCTGTTCAGGAGGATACCAGCTGGTTTCTTCAGGAGGACATTCCACTGCGTGCCTCAGTAACGTACGAAGCTCATGGGTTTGTGGAGTCCAAAGAAGGATCATTCATTTTTCATTTACTTTGCAGCTCTGCTCAAGACGCCAATATAGTCTCCAGTAACTCACTGAAGTCAATTTCCAGGGTTCTGTCACTACCTTTTACCTCGAGCATAGATTACATAGACCTAACAGATTCAGACATTGATTGCCCAGCTGCGGAAGAGGCCCCACAGGTCCTCTCTGATCCCTCATATGGGCCTCACATGTGAGGAGACATCCTGAGTGGAGCTCGTCCAGTCTTGCGGTCTGGAAAATAGAATATGATTGAGTATTTAGTGCTTGTGGTCATTATGTCCACTGAATGATTGATGCTCTGGGGATGGATGTTGTCATGGTCTCCGATGCCAATCTTACTTTTTTACCCGCCCTCTTAGTTTATGTGAAAATGTTAGTACTCTGAAGGGGTCTGAGATCAGGTGAATCAATGGAAAAAGGAAAAGCCTAAAAAAGTAATTCTACCCTAACAATGAGAGTACTTTCATGTCAATATGCAGTGGTTCCCTGAGGGACAATGTAATTCGATTTCTTAATTTATTCATTCATTAATTTAAAATTAACAATAAAATTATATGTATCTGTTGTGTAACAACACATTGTTTTAAAGTATATGTAAACTATGGGTTGACTAGCTAATTAGTATATGCATTACCTCACATTTCTCATTGTGTGATGGCGCTTTATTGCTTAGTATGTTTTGAAAATATAATATATTGTTAACTATAGTGACCATATTGTACAATAGATCTCTGGAACTTATTTCTTCTATCTTACTGAGGTTTTGTATCGTTTTATCCACATGTCTCCAGGTCCTTCTGGTCCAACCACCATTCTATTCTGTTTCTATAAAATCAGCTTTTCTAAGACTGCACGTATGAATGAGATTGTGCAGGATTTATTTTTTTGTTCCTGCCTTATTTCATTAAGCATCATGTTCTCCAGGTTAACCCATGCTGTCAAAATGAAAACATATTTCCTTCTCTTTTTTTAAAGGCTGACTAGTACTCCTGTCTGTATATTGAGTACCGCATTTTTTTGATCCACTCATTCGCTGGCGAACGCGTCAGTGGATCCCGTCTCTCGGCGGTTGTGAATGGTGCCGCGATGAATGCGGGGCAGCAGCTATCCCTCTGCCACTTCGCTCTCATTTCCTTTCAGTACGTGTTCAGTAGCGGGGTTACTGGAGTGCTCGGAAGTTTTATTTTTAATTTTTTGAGGAGCTTTCATTTTGCTTTTCCCAACAGTACTTCCATTCTCACCAACAGGGCGCCAAGGTTGCTTTTTCTTCACACCCTTGTCCACATCTCTTATCTTTTGTGTTTGTGATAATAGCATCCTTAATGCAACCAGGTGACATCCATGTGACTTATTTGCATTTCCTTGGTGATTGGTGGTGTCAAGAGTTTTGTTATATCCTCCTTAGATGTTTGCACGGCTTCTGTTGACAAATGTCTAGTCAGGTCCTTTGCTAATTTTTACCTTTTTTGTTGTCATTGAGATTTTCTGTCCTTATGTATTCCGATAACCTCTTAACATATGTATAACTTGCAAATATTTTCTTTCATTTTATAGGTTGTCTTTTTACTCTACTAGTTGTTTTCTTTGCTGTGCAGAAACTTTACTTTGATATAGTCCTGTTTGGTTGGTTTTTTTAATTTTTGCTTTGTTGCCTATGCTTTGGAGATCATGTGAATGGATTTTAATTAGTGCTCTTTCCACTTTTTTGCTCACTGTTCTAGACAGCTTGTCTGGCTCAAAAGGTAAAATAGGCAAAAAAAAAAAAATGAGGGGTGGATATTTTCTCTGGCTCTTGAGAATTTAATTAACCAACAATAATTTGTGGTAATTGACTGATGCAGTTGTTTTTATGTGGTTAAAAGAAAGTATGTGGTAAAAGGTTTACCTCTAAAGAGTATGCGGTCAGAGATTTAAAGACAGAAGGTAAATTTGGTGCCATTTTGAATTGGCATGATTCTTAAATTAGTGTTGTGTTGATTAATTTTAATTCCAGAGGTTAGTTCATGGAAGAAAGGAAATAGCTTGAAAAATTGAAAAGAAATGCTGATCTATCTCCTTATTGGTAACCATAACTTGTAAATTATGGCGTGCTGAAGTAGTTTAGATTAGAAACAGAATAATCTGCTTTCCTATGAATATTTAATGCAGAGCTATAACATTGCAGTTGGATATGAATAGGAATTATAGCTCATAGTTAATTACAGAATTCAGAGATCCCTTTCTGTTTTACAGTCTGCTTTAGGTATTACAGTTTAAACTGAGAGAATTAAGTGCAAAGACACATTATACAATGATTTGCATAGGCTGCCAACAAAAATAAACCTGGCTGTGATCAAGGTTAGAGAACGGGGTTAGCCTGGCTATGTGCTCACAGGAGCCTGTGAAACAAGAGCAATTAGATTCACAAACTGATTTATTACATCACCTGCAGGTGTTGAGTTTTGTATGAATTAGAGATTATCAAACTTGTCTCTACATCTTTTGGTTTAGCTGTGTAGCCTTTTAAATTTTTTACTGGTAAGTAAAAAAAGAAAACAGTGTTTTGATTAGTGCCTGTTTACAGTGCATAATTACATTTATCATGGGGCGTCTATGCGTGTGCACAGCACAGCCTGATTTTTTATACCCCTTTCCTCTCATATGTTCTTGCTCCCTAGAAAGAGCGAACTGAAGGACGGGTACTAAGAAGTAAGGAGATCCTTTTCAGATGTGAGGGAGGACAGCAGATTGGAGGGGGAGGGAGGGGCGGGGCAGAAAAGGGATTTTTTTAAAAGAATGAAGAAAAAATGGAAATAGAGCTTTTGCAAATGAAAGGGCAAGAAGAGTTATATGGCCTCTTTTAAAAAGAATTAATCATTGGAACCTTTTAAAAAATTAGGCAATGTCTTAATTCATGAGTCTTTTAAAAGTTAATCTGACTTAAAAATGTAAGAATCTTGGTTTGAGTTTTAATTGTATCGAATAAAACCCGTTTGGAAATAATAATTATCTTTCCTCCTATAACAGAAGTTTAGTTTTGGCATCTACAATCACGTGAGCAAACCACCCATACTGCTATGGGGTTATTTCTGTGGTGTGATCTCCTGGCAAGGTCTTCCCCCTTTTGGAATACCTAGAAGGGAAAATGAGGTGGTGCCCTCGGCACCATGGGCCATTCGTGTATGAGCGACTGTTGAATCATGACGGTCTTTATTGATGATATACAGTCATGTGCCACACAATGACATTTATTTAGGTCAGTAATAAACCTCCTGTGCAAAGGGTGGTCCCACTGACATTATATGCCCAAAGGAAGATGCAAGCATCTTAGCTAAGTAAATCTATGATGTTCACACAATGACAAGGTTGTCTAATGGTGCAGCTCTCAGAACTTACCCTGTTGTAAAGCAATACATGATCGTTCAGTGTGTGTGTGTGTGTGTGTGTGTGTGTGTGTGTGTGTGTGTGTACAGAGAGAGAGACAGACAGAGAGAGAGAGAGAGAGAGAGAGAGGAAACTTGTTAGGAGTGTTAGGAGTTAATTATATTGGTCAGGGAAGAAAATGTAACCACCATATAATGTTGACTTAAAACTCAATATTAAGATGGTTGTTGTTCCAATAATTCCTAGAGTTACATTTTATTGAATTCTTAAAATAAATTTCACATCAAATTAGGGCTATTGCCACAGTTCATTTACTGTTCTTTTTATTTTGGAAAAATAATCACAGCTGTACTATGGCAGCAATTTTAAAGGTTTCAAGCATTTTATTGCAAGAAAGAATGATATTTTATAACAGTAAATTTTCACGAATGACTAATGTTTATCTTCTTAATGTGTGGATTTTGCTTTTCACAATTTCCTTTTCTTAAAAAAAAAAAACACAAATTTGCAAGGTCATAAGCCTCAAGTTGGTGGTTTGCCAAAGTATGTTCTGTGTTGTGGAGTCTTTCAAAAGTACAAAAAATACTCATTAACTACTTAAGAGTTTGCTGTCTCCATATTTGTAAATAGCACCATATTGCCTTTGGCCTTAAGGGACGGCATGAACCTTACACACATTTCAAAACTTAAGGTTTGATTTTTGTCTGCTAACTTGTTTAATGAATATTTTATTGAAGTTGGCTTAAAATATTCACATATGTGTTTCTCATGCTTAATTCTGTTATTTACAGAATGTTTTCCTTCTACATATTTTAGATTATAAATGCTTGACTTAAAGCAGCTGCATATTTGCTTCTTTTCTAACCCTTGGCATGTGAGCCTTGCTCCAGGCCTTGGCTTCATTTACCTTTCACCAGATTTCAAATGTGCAGCATTTTTCTTGTGCTTTTGAGACCGAGGAAATTATTCACAAATGTTATATGGTGATTGCAGTTATTGGTCTACTTTCCTTAAAATTGTTTTGCCTCCGTGCTGTACTTGAGAGAATAATGATTTTTGGCTACAAGACATATTGCTGAGACCGTAAGTGGAATTTGAATACACAAATAAAAAGAATTTATCGTAATAACTTACTGTTCATTATGTCATTATTTAGGTAATATACTATTATTGTTACATTTTTTAAATTGCTTAAGCCAACATATTGGTTAAATGGAGGAAAAGATGCATAGACTAAATAAAGAAACTGAAATCTTAAGTAAATTAATATTGTATCAGCATGAAGAATTTCTATTTTAAGAAACCGACATATTTTATACTTTTAATATTGTCTTATAATTTTGTTTTTCTAGGATTTATTTGCCTCTGTGAAGTACTATTTAATTTTAGGTCTACAAAGTCAACATGAAATTTTATGCACAACAATTCTCCCTCAATACACCGATGGTAATTTGTAATACAAAATAATGTTAAAATTGGATTTTATTTTGAAGTTCTCCATAATTGATATAATTAAATCTTTTGTGGACCAAAAATGGCTTTTTTTCCAGTACTGAGAATTGAACCTAGGGCTTTTTCACTGAGCTGTATCCCCGGCATTTTAAAAAATATTTTCATGTTGAGACAGAATCTTGTGAAGTTGCCCAGGTTGGGCTCAAACTCATATCCTTCTGGGTTCACCTCCCAGAATACTGGGATCATGTGTTAACAAGCAAAAGGGTCTCTTGAAGGGATTCAGTTTTCCACTATGTAAAGTTTCACTTTGAAAATCATAATGTAAAACACATAATGAAATTAACACTACTTAAATGCTACACAATTTTTGTTGCTTAATGGAAATAAGTGATATTTACATGTGGGGTTGAATAAGAAAGATTTCAGAGAGCCCATCTGACGGAGCTTTCTGAGTAATTAATTCCTCCAGATGTGTTTGGTTTGGTTTAGTCTGATGTTGTCTTGTTTGTTTTGTGGTGTTGGGCATCGAATCCAGGGCCTGCACACAGCTACAAACCCAGCTCTTTCAACACTTTTTCTGAGAAAGGGTCATTCTAAGCTGCTATGTTGCCCCTGTGGGGCCCAAACTTTTCAGCCTCCTCCCTCAGCCTCCCAGAGTGCTGAGATTTCAGGTGTGCACCACCATGCCCAAGTCTCTAAGGCGAAATTCTTTGAGGACAGTTTTAAAATTTTATACTAATGCTTGTTATATCACTGTTTGCTTGACAAACTGTAATGACATCATTCCAGGTGTTTTAAGAGTGTGTTTGAAGAGTGTGCTTTAGCCATGGAAGTAGGGCATTGAGGTGGTGAAAGAATAGAGAGGAAGAGGTGCACTTGTTCCAAAAGGACAAATGTAGATACACTGGTGTGAGTTAAGCTTCTTAACTTTACTGGATTAAGAGGCTCTCAGAGAGATGATTGAATCATAAGAGTGCTGTACTCGTGAGCAGAATAATTCATGAGTATTCATAACTGAATGTGCCATTAAAAGAGGGGACCCGGTTTCAGGTGAGACCCTGGGGGCATGTCTCTCTCTGGAAGGCCTGTGTCTTGCTGGCACTGTTCCCCTGCTCTGCTCCTGGCCTCCATGAGTTGAACAGCTTTGCTCCACACACCTTTCCACCATGATGTCCTTGCCTTGGAGTCAGCAGACCATAGACTGAATCCTCTGAAACTGTGAGCCAAGTCAAAGCTCCCCATTTTTACACTGGGAGTGGGTAGGTTTTGTGTTCCTGTGATGCAAAAGTTAATGCAGTGGTTCATTAGAGCTCTCATTTTTGTGAGCGGGATGACATGTGCCTATGGTAGGGTTATCATTTTTTGCTACTGCCATTCATTATTACTCTGTTAAGACAGTTTTCAAAAGTAATTGGTTGTAAAAAGTGACCTGCAGTTCTTTTAGTACTATATTTATTTAACAGGTCTGCATTTGAATGGTCCATTCTCAGAGGCACATCACTCCTGCTGTACATCTCACCCTTTTTCCTGAGCCACGATTCTATTTTGGACTTAGGCTTAAACACTACATCTCAGTCAGCCGTAGCCAATACACTGAGGTTGGTGCCTGACCTGAAATCCTTTGCCGTCTTGACTTAGGGATCATAGTTTCTGCAGGGCTGATAGTATTAGCTACTATGTTTGGTCCAGTTGTTCCTTCCTGACGGAGTGTTGGCCGGTCAGTATTAACTAGTTGCTAGACATAATCAAATCAACTTTGCTTGTGAAATAAAAAAAAGTAAAACAACAACAACCAAAAGAACCCCACTTACATACATAAAAACAGACCCCAAAATTTAAATTAAATAACTGTTTACATTGGTTAACTGCATGTAGTAAGATAAGCCTACTCACAAAAAATAGCATGTCTCATCTTATACCTTCATTTACCTTTAGTAACTACTACTTAAGTAAATTTGGGATTGTGGGTTTTATTCTGACCCTAAAGGGCAGTAATTATCAATTCCTGTATATTAGTTTGCTCCAGCTGCCATAACAAAGTACAGACTTGATAGCTTAAGCAATAGAATTTATTTTCTTATAATTCTGGAGGTGAGAAGCCCAGATGAAGACATCCAAAAGATTGGTTTCTTCTGATACTTGTCCTTTTGCTCCTTCTCTTGGCTTCCCCCTGTGGCTGCCCGTGCTGTAACATCCTGTTTACATTCAGTCCTATTGGATAAGAGCCCACCAATATTACCTTATTTAACTTTCATTAACTTTTTAAACATCTTATTTGTGAATTATTGGGATACATCATCTTTTGGTTACTGTGACAGATTCTTCAGATAATTATCTTGTAAAGAGGAGAAGTTTATTGTGGCTCATGGTTTAGAATTTTCAGTCCATGGTAAATTGGTCTCAGTGCTTCTAGGAAATGGTGGCACAGGACATCACAGTGGGTGTTTTTAGCTAAATATACTGCTCACCTCCTGGCAGCCAGGAGGGAAAAAAGAGACAGGAAGAGATTGATGCCCTAATATCCTCTTCAAGGATAGGCCCCCACCCACCCAGTGACCCAATTTCCTTCCTCTAGACTCTACAATTGAAAGGTCTTAAGATCTTCTGCCCACCAGTAGCAACACAGGCTAGCAGTGAAGCCTTCAACACAGACTTTGCAGGACACTCAAGATCATAACTGTAGCCTGATACGACTTCAGCATGTGAGTTTGGGAAGCCACACTGCAGCTCATGAAGAGTTGACTAAAAATCCCTCCTTAGCCCTAATAGTTGTTTCTTCCTAGCCCTGTAAACAACTACAAAGTTCAGCCTCCTCAGATAATGATTTTTTTTTATTAGTGCTTTCTTTTAAAAATAAAGAGAATGCAGTGAGATGCAGAATGTAGTGACCTAGGAAGCAGAAGTCCTGGGCTCTGGCCCTTCCCCTGTCACCAGTGGTTGTGCAGATGCCCAATCATGTGTGCTTTTTATTCTCTATAAAAAGAAGGGGTGTGACCAGATGACTGCTTTGGTTTCCTTCAGAAGTAGCACTTTGAGACTTTACCTAGAGTTCTTTCTTTCTTTCAAGCATTACTTTACTCACTCACCTCATGTCAGTAGTGTGACTGACTATGTGTGCTCTTCCTCCCATAAGGGATCAGTACCCTGATGAGGCAGGCAGCCCTCCACCAACCCACCCATTCCCTTTTCCTTGTATTTTTTTTTTTTCTGATCAGTGCTGCTTCATAGTTTTTGAGTGACTTTCCCCATTACAGTCTCCAAATTGGAACGTGCTGTAACCCTTACTGCTGGAGAGAGTTTTCAAGTTGTGGATGCTTTCAAATGATGTTTACCTTCAAAGCCTATTTCCTAAACTGGATCTTTAAACTATCTTTTCTCTCTAAATATTGATATTGGTGTGCCCAGTAGTCTCAACATTTATAATGTATCTTTAAAATACCTGTTAACAATAGATTTTCAAAATTATTTCAATGAAACATAAAGAACGCAAAGTTTATGGTTCACCGTATGTGTAGAAAAACATGAACACAAAAAACCAATTTGGCTTAATTGTGAAATAACTATTCCAGCATTAGCTACCCCGTGGTTACTTAATTAAGCAAATCAAGAAATCTTGTCTGTCAGTTTTAATGGTGGAGAATCAGCTCCCTTCAGGAAGTCTTGTGGTCAGTGGGCAAAAATGGCAACCAACTTCTCAAAAGTTAAAGGCATTATTATGTACTAAAGGTCACCCACAACTTTTATAATAGAGGGCCAGCTGTGTAAACTGCAAGATGTTGTCAAAAGGAAGTGCCAAGCAAAACTTCAGTGCTGTTTGCTGACTATGCTGAAGGGCAGAGAAGCTCAATTCTTGCCAATAGTTTAAGAAATTGTTAGGAAAAGTGTAGCCTCTGGGAGAAGCCTACTCTCTAGGGCCTGGGATCCTGTCTTAGAGATCACACTTGGCCCAGGAACTTGGCCTTCAAAACCTACCTAATGACAAAGCGTCAACCACTCAGGTTTGGGCTCAGGAAACAGCCGGGCAGGCCACAATCCTAACAGTCCTAGCAAAGCTGCAAGTTCTGAAAACCTGGAAGCAATTCTTTAGATTGTTTGGAATCAGCATCAACTATGATGTGGTTGTACCATTGTCAACTGAAGTTGATTAAAATACATGTCATTTGTCTATGACATTACAATTAAAATAACCCAATTTCCAAGTGGTGTGCAACTTTTGCAGGCCTAGAGCAAGAGTTCTTTCATGGTTTTAAAATGTGTTCATGTTCTGCACCACATGCTCTGAAGTCATTGCCATTAGCTGTAATTGCACAGAAGCAGACAAATGGTACTTGTTATGTCCCTAATTATCTACCTGAAACTGTTCAAAAACGCAAACATGGGCCAGACCCAAGGAGCTGATGGGTTAGTTATATAGATAAAACAGACGTATGTGAAAAGGGTAATGAACGGGAGAGCAGTACGTAAGAGTCGTGTCCTCCCTTATGTAGCTTTATAATATATGCGTCCTGTTTTTTTAATGAATCCATTTTCTATGATGTCTTAAAACAAAGCGTTTTAGCGATTGTTACACAGTACAAAGCCAGGTAGTGCAGTAGGAGGAATATAGGAAAGGAACTAAAGTATAATGAGAAAAAAAAAGAAAGTGAAATAAAGCCAGGCATAAAAGTAGTTAGTAAAGAACATTCCAGAAAATTGTAAATGGCTTTAAGGTAGATGGAAAGCTGAAAGTGTGACAAACAAGCCATGCGGGATTTCTCCCCTTTTATTCTGATCACCACACTTCAGGCATGGGTTTAACTGCATCCAACAGATCAAAACACAGTTTGTTCAAGGGAAACAGCTTTTCAGACATGAGCCCTTAAAAATTTTCTACAGTGCCTCTCCATCAAGGGATGGGCTCCATCAAGGGATGGGATAGGAAATGTCCAGTAATACCAGTAGTGTCATATTGGATCTCATCTTGGTTTTTTTTTTTTTTTTAGAAACCCTCAACTAAGATAGGGGGTAATTCTAAAGCTTAGTTTAGTAAATTTGGGGGCTGAATGGTAGGCAGTGTGGTTGAGGAGGTGTGCAGATGTGCTTTCACTCAAGAGTAAACTTTAAACTCTCCCAAGAAATCCTTGGGTTGTGGATACTCTTTAGTTAATTCTCATGAGTGTTGTTTTGTGAAGCTGGGCTTTTCCTGTTCTTTTATTATTGCCTAATTGAGGGATGCCATACACGCATGGATTGTGTAAAGATGTGTATAGTTTGGTGAGTATTTACATTCATAAAGTCATGTTTCAAACCACCACCCAGACTAAGATCTAGAGCTTTCTGGCAGCCCAGAAGGTGTCTTGACTTCCTTGTCAGTTCATTCCTGTAACTCCACTGATTTTTATAACAATTCACTAATTGTGCTTTGGAGTGAGTCCTCTATAAGTGCGAACATAGAGCTGCTGTATGTACTCTCTTGCTTTTCACTCAATACACTATGAGATTTGTCCCTGTTCCATTTAGGAGTCACCCCTCCTTTATTATTCTATGTAGTGTTCTAATGAATATGCCGTGAATTACCCTGTATATCACTGATGTACATTTAGGTTGTAACCCCTCCCTTTCTTAGTTATTACAAATAAAATTGCCCTGGGAGTGCTTATGCATGTCTTTTTTGTGCACACAGATATGGTAAAAAAGTAGGATGGGTATCTAAAGTTTAACAATTTATTAAAGACCCATTGCCATTAATGCCCCCAAATTGCTCTCATTCACTTTGAACACATCTATTCCATCATTCATTTTTATTTGCAAGAGAAAAACAATAACAAAATAACAACAACAAAGACAAAAATAAAGCAACACAAAAATAATAAAAATGATACAGGATTTCAAAACAAGATGATAGGAATTAACAATGGTTGTTAATATTACATATTGTTATCTTCAGTGAAGTTACTCAGATTACCAGATGTAAGAATGCAAGATTGATCAAACAATAAAAGAGAATAAAAAGCAATTAAAAAAACATTAGAAACCATACAGAGCTCCGCTAAACAAGGTGGTAGGAATTCAACAATTGCCACCTCCTGAAGCAGGTCTAGACATTCTCTTTCATGATTACCGTTAGTTATGCTGTCCTGTCTGCGGCTCCACGTCCGGAATCAATTCAAAATGTTTACATTTCATGGTCATTTGGACTTTGGGAAAGAGTCAGAAGTCACACAGTGCCAGATCTGGAAGTAAGGTGGATAAGAATACAGTTTTAATTTGATAGAAGTTTCCAAAAACATTTGATCAACCAGGGTGACCAACAAATGCTGTGAATGTTTAAATATAAAAAGCTATTACATTAAAAGACATTGATATTCACACCCCTAAAACATTCAAAATACTCCTCAGTTTGAATATACTTATCCTGTGGTTCTTGGCAATACTTCTTTTATTGTTATACACTTTAAAAAATTTAAATGTTCATCATATTAATGTTTCAGTCCCCTTCTGTATACAGTCTTTTTTCTCCAGTAATGGAGTTGCTGACCACAAGATGGGTGCCTGTTTGAATTTAGGTGACACTGCCAAACTGTTTTGCTAAACTTACATACATTGCCACCAGCATTATTTGAGTTTTCCAGTTGTTCTACATCTTCACCAACTTGGGGAGCTGTTAATCTTTTTTTCTCACAGTTTTTTTTTTTTATTTTAAAAGTAAAGGAACAAAAACATATTAACAAACAGAAAGCCATTTACAAAGTAGCTCAAGAATAGTACAAGCAAAACTGAATTACAGACAAGGTAACTGGGAATTAACAATGGTTGTATTACATATCGATAACATCAAAGTGGAGACTCAGGAAAACAGATATAGACATGCAAGATTGATCAAACAACTAAATAATTAACTGGGGTACTGTTAATCTTTAAAGTCTGATCATTCTCGTTGTAATATAGCAGTATTCCATTATGCCTTTAATTTGTATTTTCTTGGTGAACGGAGTGTCTTTTCCTGCACCTCTTACCCAGTTAGCCTCCTGTGATGTGGCGTTTAACCACGTTTGCTCATTAAAAATTTGGATTGTTTTTTCTTAATTGTTTGTGTAAATTCTTCATATATCTTGAATATGAATCATTTGGGGTCATATTCTCTGAGGGGTGAGATGACATTTTCTGGCAAGAAACTACCTTAAAGCATAAGGTGGTTATGGTAAAATGCTTTATCGCACTGTCCAAATAATACACTAGAATTTCTAAGATTATTTCCTGGTACTCATTTCATCTCAGCAGAGAGGGAACTGGGAACATGTGACCGCCTGCTTGCTAGGCGTGTGATCTTGATGAGATTGCGCAGGTCTGCACGAGCTTTGCTGATCATTCATAGAATAAGGAGTCATATTCTGTTCTCCCCTCATCAGCTTGGAGCCGCCTGAGAAACGACAAAGGAATTACACCAGTGAAAATCAAAACACCACCTTTGTGGCTCCTGCAGCTGAATTAGACAGTGCGGGACATGGATGGCATCTCCAGTAGCCAGCCTCTTGGTCATTTTCTTGGGCGTGACCTTGAGGTGGTTCTCTGAAGGAGAATTCTGGGTTGGCAGGATAGATGTGCCCTTCCCAGAACCCCATTGTCTCCTCCTCTGTGGGGCAAAAGGGACGGTGAGCTGCGACTCCTGATCTGCCTCTGAGATTCAGAACTAGGCTATGGTTCTTAGCTCTCAGATCCTGGACTCGACTGGCTGCATACACTTAGCAGGGTAAAAGCAAGCCGTTCCACGAAAAGTGCCTCGGATGTTCATTTCTTTCCCACACGCTTGGCATTAATAGGAATGCCCCTCCTTCGGAGAGGAGGCACCAGGTAGCATTAGGGAAATAGCCCTCGTGGTTTTTTCTGTTGTCGTTCTTGCCAAGAAGGCACTTCCTGATCTAGAGATCTTGGAACCTGAGGGAAAGCGAGTATCTCGTCTAAAGCCCCAGCTGCTTCTCTTTAATGGGGCTGATTATACCTCTTTTGTGTGCTTTCCAGGGTGGCTGTAGGAAAGAGAGGCACCTGCCTGAAGGGAAATTGCAGCAGTTGCCCCACAAAGAGGAAAATCGCAGTGCTTTCCCACATTAGATCTCTTGATTCCTCCTCCACCGTTACTGTGGGAGTTTCTTCAGGCCAGGCCCGGTGCCTCAGTACCACGCCTGGCGGTGTTGTGCCAGTACCAGTCTTAACCACAGCAGGTGTTAGGTTCTTGTGGTGGTGATTTCACCCTGTACTCAGCACCAAACCAAGATTCCCCTAAAGCTCAGAGTCATTAAACTCTATTTCTGAGATCCTATCTCTGGAAGGGAGGTGAGGGGAGAGGAGAGAGAGGCATTGTATTTTCATTAAAAATTGGCGAAACCTGTGGATTCCTCTCAAAATAAGCCACATTAAAGAAATAATTTTCTATAATTTTTAAGAGACACCCCAACACCCTATCCATAGAGTCCTGAGATGGACCTAGGCCTCAGTGAAAAGCCTCTACTTTCCTAAGCATACACTTTGAAGATATCAATATGCAATGCAGCAACTATTGGTTTTCTGTGGCTTTGTCTATAATTAAATTCTGATCATACTGTTGTTGTACTACTTTGTGTCTCTTTGTTAATGCTTTTCAGTTTTTTTTTTTTTCTCTGTTGTTGATGTAGTGCTTTTTCTATCACACTTTAAAGGAAGGGAAAGAAAGGGAAAGGGAAGACAGGAAAAAATATGTAAGAAAGTAAGTATGTATGTACAGCATATCTTACATAGTTGTGCTACTGAACTAGGTCACTTCATAGTAAGGAATAGTTGATGAGTAATTGATTGATCAATTTTGCATGTCTGTATCTTTGTTCCTGAATATACACTTCGAGGTTATCAATTTGTAAAGCAACAACCATTGTTGATTCCCTGTCACCTTGTCTGTAGATCAGTTTTGATTGTATTACTCTTATGCTACTTTGTGTCTGTTTGTTAATATGTCTTCATTCTTTTACTTTTAAAATAATAAAAAAAAAGCCTCTACTTTGAGTGTGAAATTGTTTGCAACTATATCAGTCCCTGTCTAACTCATTAACTCTTTTGCAGACTTAGAAACGAATTATAGTAAGGCATAATTCTGCAGATTTTCTTGTAAAACTCAATGCACCTAAAAAATACAATACAAAGAACGGCAAAACCTATAATCCTTATCCAGAGATAATTAAGCATTCAGGATGACACTTCCCAAACGTTTAAATCCTTTTTAATTGGTTCAGTTCATTTGTTCTTTTATTCTTGTAAAGTTTGTTCTCTTCTCGATTAAAAATTCTTACCAGAGTTAGAGGAGTGAGAAAAGTAAGGTGGTACGGGGTCTGAAATTCTTACCCTAAGGATTTTCTGCCACCCCCAACTCACTTCATTTATATTTACATAGGTTTACTTAGGTTTATCTCTGCCAATCTAAAGCCAAATATTTCAAATTTGGAAAATAGACTATTGCAGTTACACATATATGAAAAATCACAAGTTATCTCCAGTATGAAATTGTTGACCATTTAAAAAATATACATGAATCACTGGTCAGAGGAAACCATCATGACACTTTATAGCACCGCTTCATTTGTAAGTATGTTTCTATTTTTAGTCACAAAATCATTGCAAAATGTTATGTACACCAACAATTGATATGTGCATTAGTAAGGCAGACTGTGCTCCAATTTTCCTGCTTGGAATCCAGTCTCACTTGCAAATGATCACGAAGCTGTTTGGGGGTTGGCAGACATTGGTAAAAGCTGCTGAAAGGGGCACAGAGCTTTGCATATGGCTCATATGTGGCCTGTGAAGAATTTCATAGGCTTGGCTCCCAGGCCAGCTTCTGTTCTATGCTCTCTACTTCCTCTGGTATAGGCCAGTCTGGCACCAAGGCCCATGCGCTCAGCCACTGAATGAGAGGAGGTGATGGATGGTGGCTGGCAGGTGATCAGGAGGTGTGGGAGGCATAACAGATCCTAGGTCTATGGTAAGATGGCAATGGAGACTCGATATTTGTTAATGGACAGCAAAGCATATGGTTCTTTAACAGGCTAGTTTCTTTGTAGACAAGACAACCAAAATATTGTGTGTCTACCTGGGAAAAATTCTGAAGCACCAGGAAGGAAGGTACCACACTTTGTCTCTGCCTGGCCCAGTAGCACACTGGGATCTGCTTTTGGAATGATATATTAATTGCCACCTGCAGATGGCATATCCTTGCACCAGAATCCTCGCAGCTAGGCTGTTATTTTTCTCTTAAAGCTGGCTGAATACTTCACATTAAAAGGCAAAAACTGTACTGTTCATTTTAAAATGTTGTTCTTTGGAAACTGCCTAGCTCTATAACTGCTTCACGGCTTTGTAATTATTTTCTTGACCCCTGTAACCAAAGCACATAACTAACCACACAAAATGTGTGACTGACTGTACCATGGTACCAAGTTTTATAAATGGATTCAATCTACCCTTGTAACTGATGTTCTCACCCTGCTGGCTAACCAGAGGAACTGCCAGGCCGTGCTGTCTCGCCTTTGTACCTCATGCTTGTGCATCATAGAAAAGTCCTAGTCCACCAGAGATTGGGGCCTGATATACTGGGAATGATCCCGATCAGTCCCGTCAATGTAAATAAATCCGTCTCCAAATCCTGGGTGCTTTTTCAGTGTTTTTGCTTGCCATTGTAACCTAACATCTTTGCCACTACAAATACCACCAGTACCATAGGCCTGCTGGATGGGTCATGTGACCCAATTGGTAGGGCTGCATGCAGTACTCTCTGTTTGTCAGGACCCTGGTAATATTTCATGTTACCCAAGAAAGGCGTGAAAGCAGATGTATTTGCTGAATATGTTGCATCTAAGGCCCACAGAAGCCTGTCAAGTGCTATGCTTCCTTCTCAGTGGTTGGCAGTACAAGGTATAATAACCGGTTGTTTCCTTTGGAAAGCATTTCCCAGCATGGCCCCATTACTTTAACTGAGCCACTACATGATATATAAAGATCTGATGCAAAATGAAACTGCAGATCCTAGGCTAGGGTAAGAAAGTCAGTAGACTCCACTCATGGGCTCACTCCTCAACCCACAGCAAATGGATGACCACCAAGGGATTTCAGCCTCTGTGCCTAGATTGGAGTTCTGATCTACCTGTGCTTCCAACCCCAAGTCTAGAGCCAGGTCTCTGTGTGTGAGCCACATTCTCTTTGCCAGTGCAAAACATCTGACGCCTGCAACTAAAAGGAAGAGACGGTTATCCGGCTCCCGGTTTCAGCGGACCCAGTCCAGTGCTGGCTGGCTCCGGGGCAGAGCCACGGTGGAAGGGCATGAGGGAGGACAGCTACTCCTCCCACGGCATCCTGGAAGCAGAGGAAAACGGGAGGAATCGGAGGCAGCGGTACACCCTTCCGGGTCATGCTCCAGTGACCCGCTTTCAGCCAGGCCCCGCCCAGCACATCCGGGTGCTGAACTGACCAGTGTTAGTTCGGCCTATTGATGATATAGCCCCCCTGTGGTCCCCCAGCCTTCCGAACACGTGAGACTTCTGTGGGACATTTGAGAGCCGTACCTTAATAGAGTACTGAGCCAAACTCATTTCCTCAGCCTGGCAGAGCAGCAGGTAATCTTTGGGCTATATTTGGAGGTCAGTGTAAGAACAGAATTAAGAAAAAGTTTTTGTTACTTTTCCATTTGAGGCCACTTTTGCAGATTGCATCACTCCTTTCAGTTCTTGCCTTCCCTTTTGGATGATCCCGTACCCAGGGCCACACACACACACACACACACACACACACACACTTTTCTTGGGGATATCATTATACTTACCACATTCTGCTAGTTCTCCAGTTTCCCTATAGGTGACATTTAGAAGTATTTTTATATATTTCAAGTATCTGCTGAAGAGCAAAGGGGGAAGAATATGAAAGAATTTTGCATATTAAAATTGTAATACTTTTAAAAATTTAAATTTTTCCCTGTTGCTTGATAATTCACAAAGGTTCCATTTCTTTTTACCCCGCTGGTGTGGTCAGTGGTAAATCTGGATGTGACTGGTTCTAATCAAACACACTCAGGGGCTTCTTAGTTTTAAAAAAAGATGAGATCAAGGTAGAGCCTGTGTGAGAAGATGACATTTAAACCATCTTGAAGGAGGTAAGAATGAGCTTTGTATCTCTTTGAGGGAAGAATGCTCCAGGCAGGAAGATGAACCAGGACAGAGTCAACTTTCTGCTGCTGGTACAAAACACTCAACAGCCACAGACTGAAGAGGGAAAGTTTTAAATCTGGCCCAGCACCTCAGACTTTTTAGCCCATGGTCAACTGGCTCCAGTACAGGAACGTCACAGAGGAAGAGTGTGATAAATCAAGTCTGCTTAGCTCATGGCTCCAAGGAAGAGCAGGAGGGGAACAGCACCAGAGAGAGAGAGAGATGCCCCACAGCTGCTGCCCCAGAGACCCACCTCTACATGCCCCCCAGCTGCACTTTCATCTGTGAACCTGGATACATTAGTCTATGCTTCATGGGTATATAACTGGGAGTGGAATTCCTGGGACATAGGGTAGGCTTATGTCTATTTTAGAGGATGCTAACAACCTTCCAATGTAGACAAACCATGTTAAACACATATAGCACTGTGTGAGTACCCTGTTTACTCCCATTTTCTCAATGGCCGTTGATATTAGTCCTGAAAAGTTAGCCATCCTGATGGATTAGTAGTGTATGCAGGGATGGTTATGTTTTCCTGATAAATAATGATGTTGAACACTTTTTCATGTGCTTGTTGCTCATTTGGATAGTTTTTTTTTTTTTTCAAAGTTCCAGTTCAGATCTTTTGTCCATTTTTAACATTTTGAGTATTCAATTTTTTTGTCATTGATTTGTAGGAATTCCTTGTGTGTTCTGGATAGAAGCTCTTTCTTGGGTATGTATTTTGGGAGTATATTTTCCTTTTAGCTTGCCTTTCTACTCTGTTAATGGTGTCTTTGACAAACAGAATTTTCAAATTTCAATAAAGATTTATTTAGTACGATTTTCTTTTGTGAATAGTACTTTCTACATCTTAGTAAATGAAAGATGATCTCCCTCTTTATTTCTAAACAAAAACACACTATAGATATGGGAGCAACTTTGGTTCAGTAGCTTTCAGGTACTTTTCTTGTTGCTGAAACGGGATACCCAGCATCCAAAGCTGAAGAAGGAAAGGTTTATCTTGGCTCACAGTCCGTGGAGGTTTCAGTCCATAACTGTCTGGCTCCAAAGTATTGCAGAGGAGAAACAGTTGATGGTGGGCGGAAGGCAGGACGGCAGCAAAGAAGTGAAATAGAGAAGCAGCAACAGCGGTCTGCCTCTCTCTTTTGTCCCTTTCAGGCCACCTGCCCTTTGGGTGCTGCCACCCACATTGAGGGAGGGCCTCCCCACTACCCACCCAGAACTATGCCAAACCAGTCAGTGGACTAATTTAGTAATTGCGCACACTTAATCCCAGCATTACACACCCTAGGTCCAGCCACCTCTGTCAAATCCCACCTACAGCCACACGAGGCTTTTTCGGAACATCTAGACACAAGCTCTAGCAGGTAGGCATCTGACCAAACCATCCAGGAAAATATTTTGTCTGCCTTCCTCTTCCTCTTCCTTTTATGAGAAAACAAATTCCTACTGTAGAGTCCTGGCTTCAGTTTCCCATGTAAGAATTACTGATGCGTCCCATTGTTTGCGTGCCTGGATGTCTGGACTATAGGAAAAGTGGGGGTGTGGACAAGGTCTAATGAAAACTTCTTATTGATCAACTTGCTTTTTAACTGTATATCACACTAACCAAGGAAAGCAGATAGGCTGAATACAGGATAGAAACCACAAAGCAAAAGGATTATCATTTGTATTCCATAGTTATAGCCAGCATCTTGCATAGTCCTGGCCCATAGTCAGTGCTCAGAAAATAGTTTTTCAATTAAATGGGTTATTATTAAGCAAGGTCGTAAATCAAGAAATATAATTTGTACTCAGTGTAACAGCTTAAAAGTTATGATACCCATTTCAGTGTGGGAAATGGTGAAATAAATGCTTTTTCTGGTCACTCAGTGACTTTCATCCTACCATTTATGGCAGCTTTGGCGAGCGTGGTCTTACTGTCTTTTTCAAAAAAAAAACACTACTCCTGCATACACAAATACTTTGTGCAGGTGGGAATTAATTTGCTTATAAACATTTAAATTTCATAATGTAATCCCCCTTTACTTTTACTATATTTATTTTGTACATTTTAATGGATTTTATGAAGTTTTTATTGTGCTTTTCTAAAACAGTGGAGTAAAATCCATGCATTTCCTTTTTCATTTGTATAAAATTTATTTGTAATCCTTTCAATTAAACTATGTGCTTAATGTCTTGATAAACCCTCAACAAAAGTTATGTAAAATTCATTTTAAACTAGTTTAAATAATAGAATTAATACTCTCAGATGATTTTTCTAAGTAAATTTTTGACATTTGCTTTTAAAAGTTCCTGCATCAAGAAAAAAATTCCAATTTTCTTGATCACTGAGAAATGCCATTTTATCTCAAAAATTTTTATTAGACCTTTTAAATTAATGTGCAAATAGAAATGATACATTTTATCTTATAATGAGCAGCTATAAATAACTACATTTGTTCTAAAATATTCTAAACAGGTTGATATTTTGCTTAGATATTTATTTAAGAAGCTTAGTCTGTTGCTTGTACGAATTTTTGGTGAACTAGATATAATGTTACAATTCCTTAATGCTAAATCCATTAACATGGGCTCCACAGCCTGAGAGATTATTATTTTGTACTCACAGTTCTGAGAAATTAAACTTAGGTTTTAAAGACAAGAAAAGCATTCATGGAATCTTTTCCTTTTGGCTGGAGGAACTTGCTTTTTTTTCTACTTTAGAAGGTAAATTAATTGTTCAGAGCCTAACCTTAACCTCCCAATTTTGCACACAAACGCGTGGAATTTAGTGGAATCGTTCAAGACAGTGCCTGTGTCCAAGGGACTCATGGTGACAAGAATAAAGCAGGAGAAGAAAGCGGCATCTTTTCTCAGCCAACTTAGTGCTTCCACACAGCTGTGTAAAGGCAAACGAAAGGGCCCACTCGGCCCCACTTTGAATCCTGATCATCTCACATCACGCACATGCAATTCCACTTACATTTCTCACACACTTCCAGATGAACATTTCCACAATGGGCCCTCACAGGTGACTAGAGCTGCGTTTCCTCAGCCTGTGAAAGTGCACGACTGGAAAGAGACCGCAAGCAAAATCAAGGGAACGTACACAATACGTTACGCCCGAGCTCTACGGAGGAGCAGAGCACTTTTCATTCTTCTTCCTTTTTTGGGTGGGGAGTGAAAGGAATTAGAACAAGAAGAGAAAATGAAAACATGTAAGTGATCACATGAGACATCAGGATCGTAAAGAGAGCAGATTCAGAAACTGGAGTGACCATCCTCTCCCAGTGTCTTTTGCTTTGTGGAAACACAGACACTTACATAACACTGCTCATAGAGATACTTTTCGTCCCCCCCTGTAGCGCACGGACAGTTGTTAAGGGCAGAGCAGGGCGGGAAGCACAGTTGCACGGTGCTCAGGTATCTCAGGAAATGCTATCTGCTGTTGAGTGATGCGGTTCTTCACCTTCAGGTCTCAGAGGTTGGCTGAAGGTGCCAGTGTCGTGGGTTTAGAGCTATGATTTCAGGAACCCTTACGTAATGTTTCCAAAGAACCGGTTCAAAGGGACTTTCTTCCTGAGGAAAGTGTTCTAAATGCTTCCACTTATTCAATAATACAGTACTGTAAAGGGAGAAAATAACGAGCAATGTAAACAAAAAATAAATCCTCACTCATCCGGAGTTTATAGTCTGGATGTGAGGCAAAAATACAATGCCTAAGAGGTAGACAGCAGGATAAAATAGAACCTAGAAAGGGAATGAGGGCAGGATGGGGATAGGAGGAGATTCAGTTGTGGTTTTCAATAAGGTCTTCAGGACAGGGAGGCCTTAATGAGGATTAATTTGAGCCAAATCTTGAGAAAGTAAGGAAGGAGAGCCTGGAGGAAATACAGGCAACGTTTTCGAGGTGGGTGGAACGGCTGGTACAACAGCAAGAGAAAGTGAGTGCCGGGTGCCACGGGAGACCAAGAGGCCCAGGCCGCTGCGCAGGGAGGTGGCTGAAAGGTACGGGTGCGGGCTGAGAGGGTAAAGGGGAGATGATCGGAGAAGCAGCACCTCCTGGGACCTTACAGGACTTTGGAGCTGGTTTTCAGAAAGGTGGGATCTCGTTGAAAGTTTGTAACTAGAGGATCCTGTCATTTTGCACTCTTGCTAGAACTCACCAAGACTGGTACGCAAAAATAACCATTCTCCTCTATGCCCATAGCACCTTGTGTGTGGCAGATGCTCAGTAAATATTTGTTCCGTGGATGAATGAAAACACAGACATACTTGTGTGCAAGGTTTTGATCAACCCGACGATAAAGGGCCCCGTTGTGAGGATGCTGTGTTTCTTCTGTGTCTGAGGAAGGGGCAGGCTCTCCATGAATATCTTACGTGCCTCCTGCTACAGCACCATGAGTGTGCTAAGGCGTGGCAGCGGTTTCCCATCAGTGCACAGTGGCTTAGAAAAGACCCTTACGGGGCTGGTGTCAGCACCGAACAGGCAGTCCAGTCCCTCCTGCTAGCATCATGCAACTGGGAGTCCTTCAAGGATAATCTTTCTCTTGACTGTTTTGTTTGTTGCACATGTCTTGCATTTCCGTGTGCATTTTAAGATAAGCTTGATATTTCTTTGAGGAATTTTGATAAGGATTGAATTGAATCTCTAGATCAATTTGGGTATTGCTACTCTCTGAACAATATTAATCTTTTGTTCTGTGAGCATGGAATGTCTTTCTATTTGTTTAGCTCTTTTCATAATTTCTTACAATACTTTTTTAAAACTTTCTTTGTCAAAGTCTTATCTATCCCTCATTAAATTTATTCCTAGTTATTTTCTATCTTGATCATATTGAAAATGGAATTATTTTCTTAATTTCATTTTCGGGTAATTGATAAACCTTAAGTGAATAAGCTGAGAAATAAATACAGCTACCTGGCTACTCATTAATGAATTAATGCAGCCAGACATTTGAATATAGTTAACCCTTAATTAGAATTTTTCCAGGCCAGAAGAAGTTAGTAATTTAGAAGAAAAACTACTTTAGGATTTCTGTCTTGTTTGTCCCAGAGAAATTGGCATATTTTCTACATAAGCTCTGTACCTTTGAGGACTTCCAGGTGATGCCTGAATGTTGTAATTTCTGAGACTTAGAGAATATCACATGATTAAAGAGAATGAGAAGGAGTAGGGGTTGGGTTAGGAAGAGAGAACCAAAAATTGAGATCTTTTAAAATTTGAAGTTGTAAGATCAGCTTTCCTGTGTCAGTTTACCTATCATAAAGTTGAAGATGAGAGTTTCAGATGAATCTTGAGTTGGAATGAATAAAATAATTTGACGCAGCTATTGTATTGAATAGTTTTAGACTATGAAATCAAATTTCGAAGTGTTTTGACTCCTGGGTTGTTCAAAGAGCCTATCTAGTGACCATGAAAAAGGTCTTCAAAAACTTCAAGAATTTGAGATTTTCTCTTAATTATATAAACACTGGGATAATAATTACATACTCTTTCAAGATAGGCTGAGTAATTGTGACAGTTAACTCAATGAGTCAACTTGAGTAAGAAATGCCCAACTGTTGCCTCAGCATAGCTCTGGGTGTGGAAGATGCACTCCAGGGAGGATTATAACCAGGATGGTGTAAAAGGAAGACAAAATGGAAGCCTCCTTCTGTTTCTTCAGAGGAGGTCAAGTCTCTGCCTTCACTTTGGACTTCTTTTCCTAGCTTCTAGCCCCGAGTGGCTCTTCAGTCTCTAGCACAGACCCTTCAGCCTCCTGATTCGGACTTGGGGTGGACACTGCACAGAGCTCCAGGCCTTTGATTGCATCCTTCAGCTCTCCAGTGTGTAATCGGACCTTTGTTCTCTTCCACACCTGATTCTGTGGGCAGCCAATATGAGCCAGTCTTGTAAATCATTATATATTTGTACATCTCTCATTAGGTCTGTTTCTCTAGTAATAACATAACTACTCTCTGACTGATACAGTAATAACATAAACAAATGAAAATTATAGCTGGTGAGGATTATGTCTTTGAAAAAATTTACATCTAACCATTTGCTAAGCTATGCAAACTGAAGAGGAGGAATTTGACAGTCATTGAAAAGAACTTGGAGGAAATAAAAGATTTCTCTCTGCCCATTTCCTCCATTCTGTTGTGCTTATTTTGAGTCCATAGAGTTGGGTTTTGAGACAGATGAAAAAGGAACAGTGACATAATGCCCATTGTGATTTATTTTTGCTTTGAGCTTATTTTTACCTATATCTTCAAATGACTAGAATTTGCCAAACCAAGTGTAGTTTGCCTTTCTTATTTTCATGACCATTGAAAGAGCATTTGTGCACAATATTAAAAATACTCCTGCAAGACCAATAAGGTCAATGAAAAGCAAGTCTCCATTTCTTCTGGACTGCTTTCATTTACTGTCATTCCCCATATATATTCTCTGAACTTTTTTATTTACCTTTATGTGACATTTTCATGCATGTATGTGTGCTTAGCTGTGTCTGAGCCAAACTACACAATTATATTCCTTGATATTTTTAAAGGGACTATCTTGCATATACACACATACACATATATATGAACAGAAATACCTGTACATATGCCAACCTATGCAATCTGTATATTAAAGCTATGTGTGTGTGTGTGTATCTATATATACACACATATATACATATATATAATATGTAGTTTGCTTTGTATAAATTTAAACAACAAGCTTTGCATAGTTTCAGAAAGTAAGGGCCATACGCCTCTACCATTCTTAAAATTAATTTAGAAATCCAATTATAAAACAATCATCTTCTATTTGTCCATACTACCTAAAAGAACTAAATTCTGACCTTTCCCCAGAGTAGGAGGTAGTTCAGATTCTCTGCTAATTGAACCCTGTGAGTCTTAGGAAGTACCAGTTGTATTATGAGGGTTGCTGCTCTCTGGGGCTGGGACTAGGACCACCAAGAATAAAATTTTGAACCACATGTTGTTTGAGAACTCCCAGTGCCTCAAGATGAGTTAAGCAAGAAAAGTAAATTTTTAGAAGACATGGAAAAATAAACATGAATGTCCAAAAGGTAAAGATTTTTTCCCATTTCATTTTTTTAAAGTCCATTGGCACAACTATTTACTAGAACATTTGGCAGACACGCCAATGGTTTTAGCCAGAAGTAAAAGGAAAATCAAACACTTTTTCCAACATATAGTGTTACGTAGATATGATTTTGTTCCTTTTAAAATGGTACATCTTGTAGTCATTCAGTATTTGGCCATGTCATTGCACATTTTCCCTTCTTTTGGTTCTGGGAATTGAATTCATGACCTTGCACTTGCCAGGCAGGTGCTGTGCGGCTGAGCTACATATCCTGCCCCATCCATCTCAATCTTTGAATATGCAAAACTTTTGAAAAAAAAGTAATACCTTTGTATTTCCTTAATGATTAACTTTTCATTTATCTTATTAATAATTCTTTAACTTTCTTCTTTTGATCATTGTGACAGATTGAGTTAACACATTAGTCATTAAAGGTGAGCCAGAGACTACAAATTCCAGGCACCTCGCTAGAAACAGTGGAAACAATGGAAATCCCATGGAATGGGAAAAGCAGAGACCAGAGTTTTAAAGATAACGTTGTTGGCAAAGGGATATTCAATTCCCCGCTGGGGAATTGGGGAACTGAATATCCCCTATTAGGATATTTACTGTTTATAGGGTCAATTTACTGTTCATAGGGCCCCTTATTAACAGTAAATCTCATGAACCCCAGCATTTCAGAATAGCTTAAGAGATAATGTCCTGTGTTTTTCTGAGAATGGAGAGTGGTATGATGGTACTAGATGTGAAGACCCCAGTCTAGCTCCACTGTACACTGCCCTTGCTTCAAGCACACCACTGAGACTTTGTCTGTGAGCAATTGAAACTTTGCCCAAGTCAGGCACAGGTATTATCCCATTCATGTTCATTGTGATGTCAGTTGGGACCGTAAATCACCTAACCAATGAAAAGGAAAATTTATATTGTTTAAAATTTAAATGAATGCAATACAGCAGTATAGAGAATATAATGAAATTCGTGCTCATAGATATTCTATTGTATAAAATAATTATCAGGCTATTAATCTTTCAGAAAATTGGGCACATATACTGATGCATAATTTCTGCCAGAATCCATACCAACCAATGAGCACTTTGGATGAAGGTATTTTGATATGCTTTCATCTCTAGTCAATGACTCTGATGGGAAGAAGCCCTGAAGCACTTAGAACCATTTATTAAGAAACTCTCACAATTAATTACAAAACAGCAAGTTTAAAATGGCACCCTAGAGACATGAAACATGATTTATGATTCCAAAGGTGCCAAATTTGAAAGCAGAAAATGGCTTATAACTTGTTGAACATGTTAAACAAAATATACACAGAACAACTAGAACAGAAATAAATTCACTTCCTTTTTTCCTAGGTCTTAGTAATTTTTATTGTTCCTTCTCAGGAGGATAAAAATGTCACAGAGGAAGAATATTAACTTATAAAACCTGTAATATTCTGCAGCAACACCCTAGTTGACAGAAGGCTGACTCTAATGCTTAATCCACCAAACATTGTTTTAAACACAAGGGATAATAAAAAACACTGAACTCTGGAAAGCATATTAATTGTGCATATTTTAAAAATATATATTTAAGATGTGTACTTTGAAAGTACATTTATTTTCTGCCAGGGAGATGGCTCAGTGGCACAAGCACCTGCCTGCAAGCCCAAGGTCCTGAGTTCGATTCCTGACACCAAAACAAAAACATAAATGAATGAAAGTATATTTATTTTTAAAGGTATGTGCATATCTTTAATGCAGGTATAATTCTATCTCCCACATTCTCCTCCCTACACATTCCTTCAAGACAGAAATATTGTTTTGATTATTTTCTACATCTCCCTTTGTTTTCTCTGTCTTAGCATTTAGCTATTTTAAATTAAGTTATAGCATTTGATGATGTGATTAAATATATTTTAAACCTTTGAAACAAACCAAAAATAAAGCAACATTGGACATTGGTGAGGCTGGAGATAAACTGTAATTTATTATATTGGTGGAGATGTTAAAGCGTATTATAGTTAAACTCTATATGTCTTAAGTCGTCTTTCATCTCCCTAGTATTAAAAGTGTATAGTTGTATTTTATACATTTACTCCTTGTAATATACGTTATTGTAAACCACAAAATTTACTTACTTTCCTATAATGTTTTACATATAAGATCATATGTGTTATTGTAGAACATGAATACAAATCGACTATAACAACTTTGTTATAGTAGATATTAAAGTCACTAAAACTTCATACCCTTTATACTTTAGTTCCACTTTCGGAAATTTATCAGAGTGTTTTTTATTTCCCTAAAAAGGGTAGAATTATATGATAAATATCTTTATGACAATAGTATTTATTACCTCCCCAAATTAAATATAATCTAAATGTTGAGTGGGGAAGCAATTAAATAAACTATGCTATTTGTTCTCTTTCGACTGGTGACAATTATAGACAGTGTAACAGTGTCAAGACAACGTAGAATTACGAGCACACTTTTGTTTTCATGTTGGTGACAGCTTCTGTCTTCCATCTTCTGAACAAAGTGAGCAGTGATTAAAAACAACGGATCCCTTAGAGAGAAAGTGTTAAATTTGGGTATGTAGTATTTTAAGACTGTAAGTGAAGTTCTGCTTTAGAATTACAAGTTTCTGAAAGCTAAATATGAGCCTCCTCTATGAAATGTACAAGAAGAAGTAAGTAGTTTTAGAAGCTGAGCAAAAATGTTCAGAGGAAAGTTACTCTCCTGTTTTTGAGAAGATACAATGGAATTTAGAAACACAGTAGGCAATCTCCTCCACAAGATTACCAATAGGAAATGGGTCTGTACATACATTTTAATATAAGGTCTGTAATTTTAGATAAGCAATAAAAATAAAGTTCATATTATTTAATATTTAAAAGAATGATAATGATTTATAGCTAATAATTTCTTTTATGCCATCTTCATTTTATAGAAATAAATTGAAGGTCACATATCTAAATCACATCGATCAGTTATATTTCAGTTAGCCCTAGACAGAACTATTATGGTAAAGAATTGTTGCTGTAGTTCTACATACTATTCGGGTCTGAGGGCTAGACCAACATCGCAAACACTGCAAATATTTTCTCTGTCTATTGAGCCAAGTAGGATCATGCAGTGCCTGTTGAGTTGGCTGCAGAGCGCCCTTCACCTGTATAGGGAGCACAGGCCAGAAAAAGTCTGCACTGAGGCAGAGAGCTCATGTGCACACACGCTGGTGCATGCTATACTGCACACGTGTGTGAAAAGGAGAAGAACAGAGGGAAAACCACGACATGACGTGGATGGCTGGCAAGTCTGACTATGTTGAGATATAAAGAGCCACGTTGTTTCCATCTTATAGAATAACAGCCATAGACTTGTAAAGGTGTCCACGGGTCAAAGCGAAACGCCAACGTGGACGGGAGAGTAACAGGGAACGGTTAATGTTGAACAGTGTGATCAGTCTGACCTGCCCATGTCTGCTTATCTGTGTAATCAATTTGAGGATAACAGTATGTAATGCAACAATCATTGTTCATTTCCTAGCACATTGTTTGAAACTCCGTATCGTTTTTTATTGGTTCTGTATTGTTCCGTTTGTGTCTTTGTTTTTGATCATTTGTTTTTGTTCTTTTCTTTTTAAAATAAAAAAAATGAATGAAAATGTAAAAAAAAGCAGTAACAGGAGGGAGCAGTGTTTGGGAGAATAAGATAGAGAGCATTGGTTAGAGAACAAGTATTTAAATGTGATAAAGTGATATACATATAAATATGTGATATACATATACATATCACATATACGTACAAAATGTGATATACATATAACCACCCAAACCAAATCTCTACAGTGACTTACTTTATTGTTGAGTAGAAGTCATCGAAACACACACATTTAGCAAGTTTAAATTTCAGTTTGCATAGCACTCTTTGCGAACTTTAAATCTTCAAAGAAATGCCCTTTGAACTGGAGAAAAAATGAAGGGGACAAGATTACATGGAGAGAGGAAAGCTTTAGGGGTGGCAGTGTCAAGAAAGTCAGATTTTAAAAGAATTAAAAATTATCAATGTTCCAAAAGGATTCTTTCAGCCATTTTGTGTCAGGGCAGGAGGAATGGGAGACTAGCAGTTTTCTCACAGTGAAGTAAATGACACAGTCATACATGTAGATGCTTGGTTATGCACTGTGTGTGTGCACCCACGTGTCAGAAAATGTACATGTGTGTGTCAAGAAATAAGTTGCCATAATACGGATTTCCAAGTATTTCGCAGTTATGTATCAGACACAGAATGTCAAAAGCTAGAACTAACCTTCGAGATCATCTCTTCTAACTTTTTGTATCATAATACATGGGCCTCTCCTGACATTTCCTTTAGCTGTCCAAGCCTTTGCTTAGCGTTGTCGGGTGAAAACGAACTCCTTAGGTTTACAAGGCAGTCTCTTCTGTTGTGTATACATAAATGGTCAAGTTTGGAGAGACGTTCTCTCAGTTTCATGGAATTCACCACCACAGCTCATCATTTTGGCTTCCAAAGCTCTGGTTCAGAAAACCGTGTCCTATTTGTGGTGTCCAGTGCAGCATCCTGAAGCCACTTGAAATGTAGCAAGTCTCAAATTAAAATATATTCTATGTACCAGATTTTGAAGACTTAACTAAAAGGAAAGACTATAAATGTCCCATTGATATTTTTGATACTGATCATATGCTGAAACGTATTTTGGATTCAATAAAATGTTACTAAAATTAATTGGACCACTTTTTGTTTTTAAAACATGGCTATTAAAAAATCTTCAAGGGGCTGGGGATATAGCTCAGTGGAATAAGCGCTTGCCTAGCAAGCGCAGGGTCCTGAGTTCGATCCCCAGTACCGCAAAAAAATTAAAAATAAAAAAAAAAAATAAATAAAAATAAAAAATCTTCAAATAACATGAAAATCATGTAAAAACTCAAAATTACATGTGCACATTATGTATCTATTGAACAGTGCTGATCTAGATCTACAGCCAGTTTTTAAAATCTGTTTTTACCTTTTTTTTTCCATCCTAAATACCTGCTTTTACCAGACAATGTGACTAACACAAAACATAAACTTGCGGGGCTGGGGATATAGCTCAGTGGAATAAGTGCCTGCCTAGCAAGTGCTGGGTCCTGAGTTCGATCCCCAGTACCGCAAAAAAAAACCCATAAACTTCCAAGGTCTTTAAGTTCTAACCAAGGACTGTGAAGTCCCTGCAGCTACTCTTCCTTCCTTACAGACCGTTCCTCAGGGGCAGAATCCCTTGGGGCACCCTCTGAAGTCCTGCTGCCTAAGCCTGTCCCATGGCAACTGCTTCTCCCGGCAGACCTGTACTGGTACAGTCATGTTCGGCAATACTTCATCAGGGAAGAAGATTCCACAATGGACTTTCATTCCTGCAGGCAAGAGTGAACGTTTTGAAGCCTTTCGTGGTCCGTTCAAGTCCGTTTTTTGCATTGTGGCTCCTTCTGTTCTGCCTCATTTGCACCGTTCTCCCACGGTATGGACCTGCCTGTTAGGTCTTTCTTGCCTTGACTTTGAGTTCTGCTCTCTGTATACCTGGGTGACGCTTCTTGGCCTTCTGTATGCTACTAACCTTTCCCAGTGGCCCTGTGAGAAGATTGACTTCATATTCAACCCACTCTAGGCAAAGATGAGAGGTCTCTACTCTATTTACACAACCCAAGCTGCATCATCTGAATCACCTTGAAACTTTTAAAACTAGTGGTGTTCCGGTCAAATCCCTTACCCTTTTGAGTTATTTCGTCTCTGGTGGGTCATGGGGATTGCACTTTTTCTTCCGAAGCTTCCCAGGATACTAGTGTTGGGGGTCACATTCAGTGGTTTGAGTGGACTCACGTTTCAGAGCTTTACCACCAATTACTAAAATTATTTGTTTACTTGTGTCTTCATCCTGCACAGAGCACCTGGAGAATGTTGATTACATCTTCCTTTGTGCCCACAAGTGCTGGTCATAAAAAAAAATGCTCAAATGCTTCCTGAAAGCACAGTTTAGTGAATTTCCCTGAGTGGGTAGAGAGTGGGTGAGGAAGGTAACAAAGTAGCATGAGAAGGAGGTAACGTCAGCCTACTGTACAGCACCTTAGGAGATGAGCTTTTCTCAATTCACATGCTGACACCCCGTTCCATGGCCCACCATGGAGCAACCACGTTACACCATTACAAAATGGGCTTAATTGCATGATTTATTATTATTAAATAAAATATTGAATATTCATAGTGAAAGTTATTTTGTATAAGAAAAAATATAATAGGTGATCAAATGAGATGATTATTGGCCCAGGAATATAAAAACATGCATGCTAAGAGCAGTGTCAGAAAGACAGATCAAACACACATAAATAATTTCTATTTCCAGGTTACTGTGAATAATACAGTATTTAACATAAATATTAAAAATAATAAAAGGGAACATTTACATTTTAAAAAGCAGCAAACAATGTTAAAGAGAATTCACCTTAAAAGTAGCAAAAATAACAGTGCAAGAACATGTGTAAGCCCAGGCTAATGTGCAGAGAATCCAGTGTGTTTTAGAGTTTCATGCTAATAAAGACAGTGCAGTTAATGTGCAGTTCGGAAGGTTACAAGCGCCACTATTACACCAAAGTTAAAGACAAAATAGTTGAACATGTTTTGAAATTCAGAATAGACACGAAACAAAGAAGAAAGAATTGAGTTAACAGGTTTTATAGAAATTGAAGGCAAAAATTACAGTTATGGAAGTGAGAAATGCATGTAAAGATTTGGTCAAATAGTGCTAGATTTTTGGAATTTCTCCAACAAATTTCCCTTAGTAGGTAAGGGCGTAAAGCCAGAGGGACCCCATAATGAGCACGGGAGAGCACTGAGGCAAGTTAAAGATTAAGTCAGAGAAATGTGGGAAATCTCTTAGTCATTTGCCTCAAATACATTTTGGAAACGTGAACCAATCTGTTAGCTCCGATTTCTTTTAATACACCAGGTCCTTCCTGCCTTCCCTCCCTCCATATTTAGTTTAGAGATCGGGGGTCCATCATTTTTATGACGCTGTCATTATTATCTAAAACCCTTTCCCCTTGGTGTGTGTTGTTTTCGTCCATCTGGTAAAATCCTCCACCGATGTTCTGCTTACCTCTGAGCTCCATGCACTTCTTCATTTGAGATGCCATAGAGGCGTTCTAAACACGTATGCACAAACTTGGGGTCAGGGTCCTTTACTCCAAACATGGGCCTCATCTGCCCCCATGTCTGTATCTTCAGATGGAACTCCGCCTACTGTCTAGTTGCTCAAGCTTTCAACCCTGGAGTCCTCCGGAATACCTCTGGAATTCTTCATCATCCGTGTCCAGTTCTTCCCCAAGAATTTAGTGCATTTTTAGCCAACTAAAAGAGCCTATAGGTAGCTGCATATGGGAGCTAATAACCACTTTTTATTTTTAAAAAATTTCTTAGTACATATTTGCATGACATAATGACAGCGTTTCTTGTGGGGAGTTGGTACAGACACATAATGCATCTAAAATCTTTTTTCATCCCCTTTTCTCCACTTCATCCTCCTGTGTCCTTTCATCTCCTTCCCATTTGAAAAAATCTATCTCCGTACTTCCTATTGTCTGCTTTACTGTGCTCTTTGCTTAGCTCTTAGGTCTCTCCTGTAAGGGAAACCATGAGGTATTTAAGCTTATGGATCTGATTTATTTGATTTAATACCGAACTTTCAAGGTGTATCCATTTTCCCTACAGAGGACTCACCAACCCCTAAAATGGCAGCCATCCTCATAATTCAACAGGCGCTCTGTAATGTTTATGCTGAGTGTGAAGTTTCTGGTCACCTGTTTTCAGCAACATTTGCAGTGTAATAGAAAAAGAAACATTGTATCATGTGCCCAAACAGGTGATTTTATTATGATACTGGATTCTGATGTTTTGAAACTTATGTGATCTAAAGGGCATTTGGATAGTTATCACAAGATATGGATGTAAACTTTTTTCTCTTAACAGTTTCTACTAGTGGGGATCTTAAAACATTGGTTTAATTACCTTATGAAAACTCAGACTTTTTTTGGTAGGATCTGATTCAGTTCAATTTCTCTCCAATTTCCCATGTGTTTTGAATTAGTGTCTCTAGGTCTTAGAAAAAAAGTTGCATTTTAAAATTGTACTTGAAACTATTTATACTCCATAAATAAGTGGGTAATAGCTATCTTGAGCAATAGTTTTCTGATGACAATATTAATACCTACCTCCCACAGTAAAATCCAAGGTCACTCTTCTCTTCCCTTGGTACCAAGTGCTTCCTACCTAACTACCATACCTGGGAAACGTTTCTGTTCTTACCACTTCTTTAACTCGTTGACACATAAAAACAGCATACATGTGGGGGTGTCATGTAATACTTCAGTACACATATACATTGTGCAGTGGTCAAACTGGGGTAGCCATATCTACCTCTTCAAACATGCATCGTTTCTTTGTAAATGAGGCATTCAAAGTCCTTTCTTCTAGCTTTTCTGAAGTCATCTTACTGTGCAATAATGAAATCAGTACATCAAAGAGATATGTGCACACCTGTATTTATCATAGCAATCTTCACAATAGGCAAGAAATGGAATCAACCTGTCAATCAACCAATGAGGTACATATACCCAGTGGAATACTCTTCAGTCATAGAAAGCGTAAAATCATGTTCTGACATCTATCATCTGGGTTTGAAATGTTCCCCCCAAGGGCACAGTGTTGGAGGTTTAATTGCTGATGGACTTTTGGGAATTCATTGGGCCATGAGGCTTTGACTTCATCGGTTAATTATCCACAAATGAGATCATAATTTGATAGCATATTTGGCAGATGATGGAAAGAAAAGGCGAAGCCTGGTTATAGAGAGTAGGTTATGGATCATGACCTGGGAGGCTGAATTGGGCCCCTTCTTTTTGGGCGCTTTCCCCTGCCCTTCTGCTTTCCAGCTGCCACGAAGTGAGAAAACTTTGATTTACTACGCCCTTTCTCCATGTTTTACCTCCATAACAAAGGAACTGACCATGGACTTAAACCTCTGAAACAGTGATCCAAAATCAACCGTTCCTCTTTTCAGTTGTTTATTTCAGTTCTTTGTCAGAGTAACAAGAAGCTGATGAACATACATCTCTCCTTGGCTGACTAAACCTTCCATACTGTGTGTTGTAACAAGAGTAACAGAGTCCAGCCACCTGAAACCTTTTTATATCACACTCTACCCCACTGATATATGGTCTCATGCTTTGTTCTTTGCAAATGGTACTGAGTTTCTGATTGTGCTGTCTGAAAGTTCTCAGATTAATCCTCCTATTGGTTGCTCTCTTTTCTGAATCTGTTTCCCTGCATGTTCTCATTCCTTTGAAGTTCTACCGCCCAAGTGAACTCAATCATGGGACTTCAACCCAATCATGGGACTCTACCCTAAGGTGCATTCTTGCATAACCTATTTGAGGACCTCTCTGCTTTATTAGAGTGGAATCTTGGGCCTTGCTTATAGGCTCTGCAAAGAAGTCATTTTATTTTCTTGGTCACCCAAGGTTCAGTAAATTAATCTTATAGAGTTCAACTGAGCATAAAGTGGGCAGAATAAATACAGTATAACATTCTTCTTGGGAATATATACCTTGTAGTGAACGAACATCCATTCAGTCACTAGGTATTTGTGGAAAACATAGTCATTCACATGGACAGGAATCCAGGTTGTACAGGCTTTGAACCTGAATCATTGTTTATCTTGCTTTTAGAGAAGACAACAAGTTCATTAGTATTCACAGAGCAACTAAGAATTGTCCACTTGTCCATTCATTTACACATTAAAAACTATTCTTTTAGTTTCTTAAAATCGCTGTCATCATGACTTGGTTTTGGCCACGGATGTCTCCATCTGGGCCGTTTCAGAACTGCAGAGCAATAATTGCTTCAGGCCACATGGCTTCAGGTGGTGCTCACATTTGTTACTCTGTCCCAGGGCCATTTTCCTGAACTCAGTTTTAATACCCAGTGTGATGTTCTTCCCTAAATTTCTTTGTGGTGCTTCCTACTATAAGTTCCCCATCTAGAATAGTCTCGTGGACAGCTGATGAGTTGATTGTACTTTTGTTTGGTCTGTTGATTCGCAACAGTTGAGACTATAAGAATATGTTGTGCTGTCTCTCATTTATTGTGAGTATAAATCATGGGATTTGAGATAAAGTATTGTGATATCAGTATTGGCCAGGATCCCTCAGCCTGCTAGCACAGATCCTTCATCCTGCTGGCACAGACTTTCTAGATTCCACCACTGACCTTTGGGCCTTCCCAGCACAGATCCTTGAAACAGGCCTGCATGAGACATTGTCATGGGCTCTGAGCCTCCAGCTGGATTTGTGGGAGGCATTGTTATGAGCTCTAGGTCTTCAGCTGGACTCATGTAGGGCATTGTCACAGGATCCAGGCCCTCAGCTGGATTCCTTGGTTTAGTGTGTGGACAGATTTCCTGTACTCTTTCATATATCGTTCTTTGGGTGACTATTATAAATAATTATATAAAGTATGTGTCCTGTATTATATTGTTCTCCCTTGCACCATACGTCCCAAACCAACACAGGTGAAGTAACCTCATTCGGTCTGCGTATTTGTAAAATTACGATGGTAACACTTTCACCCATTAGTGGTACAGTGAAGATAAGCAGAGTTAGTGACTATGAACCATATGGCACAGTACTTGATGTGGTACCCAGGTTAGAGCTCAATGAAACATGAATCGAGAACCTGAAATTCTGAAGTTTTGATAAATGACAGAAAAATCTTGGCTTTCATAATTAATAAAACTAAAATGGGTCACATGGTATTAGGGCCATCCTCAGATAAAGAAATAGAACTTGCATTCATCTGCAACTTATGGATTTCTGAATTACAGGCTGAGATACAATTATTTTCTAGTTAAATTTGGAAAAATTCTCATGCATATGGTGTAGTACTATATAGAGAAAAGAAAATAAGATTCTGTTATCTGGGAATCTTCTAAAATCAGTCAAGTTGTCTCTGGATTCAAATGTCTTCAAAAGAAAAATATTTCCCATGGGATCCATAGATTAATGGCTCAGTCCATTTCCTCAGGGAGCTAGTGAAAGAACTGAGAGATGTCACAAGTGAAGGCTGAGCACATTGCCTTGTTTGTATTGAGTTAATAATGACTGAAACAATTTATTTAACTTTACCCTCCTTCACAGCAGCTATAAATGAACTCTTGTCTTAACCTGCTAAGACTTCTCTAACACAATGCTGCAGACTGGATTACTTAGACAACATAAATTTGTATCAGATAGTTCAATAATCTCAGAAGCCCAAAAGGATCAAGCTGGCTCAGTGTGTGGCAAGGGTCCACCAGCTGGCTGTAGTTACTGTAGGGTACTCTAGGTAGCCATCTCCTCAGTGTGACCTCGCTTGGCCCTTCCTAGGCATGTGTTTTGCAGACGGAACTCTCATGCCTCTTCCTCCCATGATGAGGGAGGCGTGATGGCACTAATGCCAGAAAGAGGGTCCTGTCCTCGTGACCTAATGTAGCCCTACTAATGTCCCAAATGCTGTCGGTCCGAATACACACATTGGGGATAAGGCTCTAGCATATGAATGAAGGGCTCACATACTTAGAGAAGGTATATTACTGTCCTTAATTAAATATGAAGAACTAAGACTTGGAGTCTATTGTTTTAACTCGTTCATTGTTCCCTAGTTAGGCAGGAGAGGAGTTGCATTCTGAATCCCAAGGTGCCTCACTTATATACCAATGTCTTTCTTACGTTATGGATTCATGCCGTACGATGTGACCACACAGAAAGGAGCAGCTGGGGCTTCGCTAGCATTTGACTTGCCCCACTGCTGTCCTACTTTTGTTTCTAAGGGGAAAGAGAGAAATTAACCATCCAGTATGACTCAAGTGGGAGTTTCAACTGTCTTTTGTGTAAGTGGCTCAAAACAGATAATGGGTATGTTTCCATATTGACTGTTTCCCATCCAACTACTAACCAGGCCTTACCCTGCTTCACTTCTGAGATCGGATGAGACTGGGTGCATTCAGGGTGGTGTGGCCAGAGACTTCGTTGTTTGCTCTGTGTGTGAAAGTTCTTATTTGTGACTGTGTGTTACAGTTCCTGTAGTCACTCGGGCCCTGTGCCTTTGGATTTTATTTCTTCTTTGTACATGCATTCTTGAGTCTACTTTGGGGTTCATCAGTAGTTTCAGAGAATGCCAGGGTTTGCTTGACGTTCATAGTAAATACAAGTTGATCTATACAATGGCACCCATGCTGCACAGATTCAGTGGGCTTCCTTCTGAGCACATGTTGGCATATGGGGGAGTGCCCTTATTTTTCTCTCTGTTCCTTTAGGGACCTTGATAGGAGTGTGACCTGTGTGACAGATGTGGGATCTTCAGGCTGTCTTGCAGACATTAACGTCCATACTGCAGGGGTGGGCTGGGTGTCCCGGGGCAGGGTCCTGACATAAAGGATGAGCATGGCAATTCTGTCTTCCCTCGTGTGCTGTCTGCCGTGCTGTGATGGGTCAGGGAGGCCCTTGCCAGATGCCGGCGCCATGCCTTTGGGCTTTCCAGCCTCCAGAACTGGGAACCAATTAAACTTCTGTGGTTTATCAATTACCCATCTGTGGTATTCTGGTATAGACGCCAAAAATAGGAAAAAATAATTATCTTGAGCTGTAAAATGGCCCACATTTAGAATGAGGGGGGCTTTTAGAGCATGAGCTCAGTGGGTCTGAACCAAGCTCACCATCCCCCCTCCACATTTCCCATGTTTAGTCCTCTCATCTCGGGAAACATCACGTCCTTGACACAGCTGGCCAAGTCGCAAGGCTGTGCTGTCCTGTGCTCTGTGCTTTCACTCCCTTCCAGGTCATCGAAAGCCTTCCTCTCAAATACCTCTCCACTGTTCAGCTGCTCTTTTTCACCAACCCTGCACGTGTTGCTCAAAGAGCTTCCAAGTACTTTGTCACTGCTGCCAAAATCATTTTTCTAAAGCAAGCCATGTAGCAGGTTACACCTTAGCGCAGAGTAGCCCTTCCCAACATACCAATTTATAATGAGCAGGTCCTGATCTTTCTCACTTATTATCACCCAGACAGCCTCAGGGAGTCAAGCAGAAGATTACAGTGAAGCAGGGAATTCAGTATCTGTGAATAGATGGTGAAGCATTTTGTGTGTAGTCGCAGCTTTAGTGTGACCTCGTGGTGTGAGCAAGAGAGAATGGTTCATCTTTCTGAGATTCACCTTTACAGAACCGTCCAGGCCTTTGCTGGCCTTCTTGCTTCAACAACTGATTAGTTGGTTAGTATCAAACTCTCTGGCTTTGCCATTCGATCTTGAGTGGCTTGCTTCTTGAAAACTGACTATAGACTATATGTTCAAGTTTCCCTGCAGTCTGGATGTTTGAGGTTGACTCATTGCCAGCTCTAGTCAATCCTTTTCTCAGGACTTGCCCCCTAGATTGCAGAGCTGTTGTAGTCAGATCCATGACTAAGTACACAGATCTGGCCCTCTCTTGCAAAATTTGCCACATTGCTGTACAAGCCACAGCTAGAAATTTGACTCTGGATGTTCTCTGTCTCCCCGGCCCTCTCACAACGGTTACCCAGTCTTAGCCTTGCTCCTGCAGGAACTGTGCTTAATCTAGCATCACTGGCCCCTTCATCACTCTGTCCGTGCATGCTTTCCACCTTACAGGCCCCACTGCAGCCCTCACATCATCCTTCACTCCCTCTGCATTGATCAACCCCGACAGCACTTCCTGCCTAGACCACTTACTATAATCTTATTAAATATCCTAAGTGTCTATAATTCTTTCAAGAGACCTTACAGTTCTTGGGGATGAGGATTCTGACTTACGTCTATGGCATTCTTCAGTGTCCACCACAGTGCTATGTATGAGGTAGTAAGTGTTTGCATTCGCTTCTTTTACTACTTGTTTTGTTTATGAATGCATTACATCAATTACCTAACTGAAGGTCACTTGAATGTGATTAGGTTGGCTGTGATTCTGTGTTAGATATATTTGTTTTATTTTCTCCTAAAGGCTCATCTCAGCATGCTAGAATAATTGCAAAACTATAACAAACGACTTTGTTATTTTGGGAAAGAAATGTACATTGAGTGTATTTCTGTTTATTGTCTTTTTTTGGTGAGGATTAACAAGGCAGTTATGTATCTAAGGAGGAATTCATCTAAGCTTCATAAGTTCGTGGGCATTTGGGAGGTCGCTTCATGATTCCATTGCAGTATCAGAAGCAGATTGCTATGGTTTTTGAACTTCCTCATATATGATCTGTTTAAAATAGATTTTACCTTAGGATTCTTGATTTAGATAATTTTTATATGACATAAGTTTTAAATATTTCCAAATAAATAACCATCCTTTAGCTCCTTGCTTTTCAAATTGTTCAGAACCTCTTAGCTTTGCTATCTGCAAACATGTTTTTCCGACTTCTTGTGCCTTTTAGGGTTGATATGAAACTCCAGAACATGTCAGTTTTGGTACAGTTTTTCAATAGTCATCCAACTTTATCTTCTTATTAGTGCAGACCACGTGTAATTTTATCTTAGTTTTTCCTCTTATTTACAAATTACATCTCTTCACTTTTTGGAAAGTTGGAATTATTTGATGTGTCTCATATCTGTAAATATAACCAGCATCTCTTTCTTATTTGCTCGTTTTGCAGCTCTAGGGCTGCACTCAGAGCCTCACACATGGAAGAAAATTGCTGCACTACTGAGCAGCACCACCTCTCTTCCTTCCAAGCATGACTTGCCTTGACATTAACTTTTTTGAAACAGGTTAAAATGTAGCGAACGTAACGACAATACAGTATTACACTCTGTTCATAGTACCTGCCCAGAGAAAACCTGAAAGTTATAATGACCTGAAAGAAGTAGGCAACTTTGAAAATATAGCTGTTCATATCTATATAGATAGATAGATAGATGTAAAGGGTACACATACGAAATTAATACATATATAGGTGAAAGTTATGAGATATATGTATGCATATATACATCTTAATCTAAGAGTAAAAACATTCATATGAAAACTATAACTTTAATACCCAGCAGTGCTCAAAAATAAAATATAAGCATCCCTAACTTCATTATATTGTTTTTTGAAATAGTTTACCAAAAGGAAATAGCGATTCATTTTATTTTATTTTTTTGCGTGATTCATTTTAAAGTCTCCCTAATGAGAAGTACTGTGTTTGAGGAAGGATGCCCTTACTTTATTACTCTATTACTGTGAATTTACCTTCAAGGCAAACATTTTTCAATCAACACTAATTTGCATATAATTTATCAAGAGAGAAGAAGTGCAAAATAATTTCGTTTAAAGATTTCCCTTTGTTTTAAGTGTCATTAGCAGTTTGGACTAATCCAATTTTTACAATCTCATCAGCGCTTTTAGAAAATCTCTTGGAACTCATCTGGAGGATGTATTTATTCCTAAGTGTCCCATATTGCATTACAGCACAGCGGAGAGGCGCAGTCTGCTACAGATGTTTATGTGAAATGCAGTTAACACTCTGCCAATTTAGTTTTTATAGGGACACAATCAATTTTTATTCATTTAAAAACCAGAATGCTTTCTTTTATTGTGTGCAGCCTCTCCTGATTATAAAGCTAAACAAATTATTCCTCTGTTTGTACTAAATGTATATTGGGGAAGGGCAACGGCATTCGGTAAGTGTACCGTGTGTACATCAGGAAAGTAAATAATGATCCTCTCCTAGGGTAGGGTCCTTCGGATAGATCATTTAAAGCATTGTTTTTTTAGTTTTACTTCCTCTAAACACACGTAAATTGAATGTAAATCTTGCACTGAGTATACTGCAGGCTCTGTCATGTAATCTTACGTTTCTGTGTTTCAGTAGAGTTCTACAGTTTATCGGCTACTCTCACGTACAATAGATTACATCACTTAAGATGCTTATTCTGCTGTTAAGACTTTGAAATTACGTGCTTCCATTGTCACTCCAAAAGATTTCTGTAGCTCTACAGAAATCTTGTGCCACAATTACAAACTATCATTATGAAATACAGCAAAAGATGTAAAGGAATAGTGTACATTTGCACAATGTATGCTTATATAGTTACTTACTTTCAAATTTGAGTTTAATGGAACCTAATAACAGAGTGAACAAACATAACAAAACTGGTGTTATAAACCCCTCTCTTCGCTGGATCATTGGTGTATTTGAACCCTTGCAATACTAAACTGGGTTGAATATTACCAAGAGAAGGCCCTGAAGTGGGAGATTTCTTAGGAGTTGCTAATAAGGGCAGCTACTAGAAAGCCTCCCCCTAAACTAGGTAGACCCCTTTTACAGAGTACTAAGAAAAAGTCTTTCCCTATGCGTATTTAAAATCATGTGGCTTTGGTGTTTGAGATTTAAACGGCACAGAGAGTATTATAAGCACAGTCAGGAGAGCGGAAAAGCATTTAAACAATCTTCTGCTTCACCTTAACGCCATTCCTGGCCCCATCTTGATTCTTACATAAGTGATTGGACCATGTCTATATATATTTTTAGCCCAGAGACAAATCTGTGTTATAGGGCTCACTTTTATTTAACTGTGCTTAAAAAGATAATTTTAATATTTCAGAAGTAGTTATACATGAATCAATTTATTTATTCAACAAAGCATCACAATGCCCCTGTATTACTGCATATTAACTCCCGAGGAATAAGCCGTGTGTATTCTACCCTCAGGAAGCACTCAGTTCATCCCACTAGAAGAGGTTAAACACTGAAATGACAATAAAAAAGGTTATAAGCATAGTCTTGTAACAGAGGAGACTCCACGGGGCAGCTGTGATTGTTGGTCGTATGAGTGAAATCAAAATAAGCGGAGAGAGTTCTGAGGAAAACCACCGTGAGCTCGAGAAACAGTGAGGTTTCGCAGGCCCCAGCATGATAGGTGCAGGTGGGACAGGTAGAGAGCACAGCTCTGGAGAAGCCGACCTTGCTTATTTGAGAGATGCATCTGTCACATTTTAAGAGCTGTGAATTTTTTCAAGAGTCTATGGAAGGAAGCTGCACAGGCATGTGTAATATATATGCATGTGTATACATACATGTCAACAATATTGAGTACATGTATGCATACCGTAGAGTATATATGTGTATTCACACTCTTAAAAAAAAAGACACCTAAATATTACTTTGGTAAAATTCTTATAAGAGAACTTGAGTTACCTCTGTGAGTATATTTGGGCATTAGTTGCTCATATACTTTTTGTAACTCTTACATCAACTCCTCTGTTTTCTTTCATTACTGAGGCTCAGTCAGACCTTTCTCAATCACTGTTTTCTGTGTCCTATAGCCATTCAGTTAATTTATTCCTAACTACTACTAACTACACATCATATCCACTTGTACTATTAGCTTTGAAGAACTTCATAGTTAAAATGTACATTGGTAGGAAAGCGTTTCAGCCGTATTTCAGAAGGACCTTGTTTTATTCACAGCCCTCTTCTAACCTTCTACATAATTATACTTTTTCTTTTGATGAGAAGCCTGTGTAATTCTACTTGGTTTTTAATCTAGAGAAACAAAGTGAATAACTTCTGAGTTGAATTAATGACAACTTCCCTAATAATATAAAGCTTTTCCTTGTACAACAATACTCACCAGCAAGGTGAGGCGTGAAGAGTGGCCTTTGAAAGACAGGTTTACCGAGAATGGAGACACTCTCTTTTACTACTTCCATGTAGTTCATTATTGCATTGAAGAAGGAAATATAGGAATACTTAAATGTATGAAATTGAGTTAGAGACCAGGGCCTGTAATTTCTCAAGGTTTTAACTTTCAACTACAATAAATCTAGAAAGTTATTAATCTCACTGGGTATGAGTAACAAGTATGTAAATATTTAAAGATACATTTAATGGTAAGTCCACCATGCAGGTAATTAAGCAAAAGGAAATCTTGGAGCTATTTTTGATTCTTCTTTTTCTTTCATACCCCCACATAGTTTTGACTGTCAACTTGACTGACTTGAGAAATACCTAGAAGATTAGTAACACACACTTAGGGCTGAGCCTGGGAAGGTCATGGAGCTATGACCTTGGGGAACGTATCTGATGCCTGGCCTTGTCCCTGCTAGTCCGTCCCCTGTGCTCTGCTTCCTGGCTGCCATGACCAAGCAGCTCTGCCCCGCTGCACCCTTGCACCGTGATGTGTCTCCCTCAGAGCCATCCAGACTGAAACCTCTCAAACTCTGAGCCAAAACAGACCCTTCCTCTTTTAACTTGTGTATGTCAGGTATTTTGTCACAGCAATGAAAAGCTGGCCAGTACACATTGCATCTACTCTATTCCCAGAATCCACTGGGTCTATCTACAAAACATACTAAGAATTGATTTCTCAATGATTCCATTGCTTTATCAGTCTGGTGCAGACAACCACAGTTCCCATCTGGGTTATTGAAATGGCACCTTCACTCCGTGCTCCACCTGCTTCCATCTGTTCTCCACAGCCAGAAGTATTCTCACTGAAATGCAAGTCATGCATCATCATTCCGCTGCTCAGAACCCTCCAGGGCTTTTCACCTCACTCATAATGACAGCAGTGGATGTGAGGTCGATCTGGCTGCAACATCTGTCACCCCATTGATCACCAGGATTGATTCAGCTGATCTGGCTGGCTAGGCGGGTGTCCCCTTCCTCAACGCTCCATGTGCCTCCCTCCCGAAGCTGCGCGCTCAGTCAAAGAGGACGACCACTCCCGATAGAGGAGGACCGTTCCTCGGTCAAGGGTATATGGGTAGCTGCGCTCCCCTGCTAGAACCTCCAAACAAGCTCTCAAGGTTCATAGTGACAGCAGTGACCTTCAAAACTCTGAACAGTTTGGCTCCCAGTGAGTTTGCCAACGTTACGTTCTTGTCTTCTCCCTTCACTCCTGCAGCTCTGCTGGTGAGTCTGTTGTTCCTCAGACCACCAGTCACAGTCTCACTCCGGACCTTTGCAAATGCTCTTCCTGGTCCTAAAATGTTCTTTTACCCTTACATCCCTGTGATTGGTTCCCCCACCAGTTCCTGGTCTTTGCTAACATAGTCCTTACATTCCTTTTTTTTTTTTTTTTTTTTTTTGCGGTACTGGGGATCGAACTCAGGACCCTGCACTTACTAGGCAAGCGCTTATTCCACTGAGCTATATCCCCAGCTCCTATAGTCCTTACATTCCTGGTGAGACTTTTCTTACCTGCATCCCTACTGTAATTGAGCCTCCCGAGGTTCCAGTAGGAAACTTGTTTCTGTTGCACCAATTTCTGTGCAGTGTACTAGATATTTTCTTTGTTTCTTTTTTCACTTTCTCCTAGCTTGAATTTAAGAATATGAGTCTGCTTTATCTAAAACCATTCAAGTGACCCTAGAGTATACTCTCATTATATTCCTAATAATAAAATAATAAATCTTAAAAATTACAAATTTCTGAAATTTTTATACTTTTCCTTCAAACTTTTCTTCTCACTTTTTCATAAGTTCGACATTCTATTATTTTCTAGATACCAGAAGTCTTTTAAAAGTTTACACAAAAACTTTTCAAATATGTATTTTCCTACTTTCGGAAACGGTAATAGTTAGGGCTAATATGTCTTAGCTACTTTCTTATCCTAAAACACAATAACTGACACCCACAGTTTAAAGGAAGGAATGTTTATTTTTGCTCAGAGTTTGTAGAGATTTCAGTCCATAATTGGTTGGTTCCAAAGCAGACTGGCATGTCAGAGGAAGAAAAGTTGATGGCAGCACAGGCAGAAAGGAGAGTGGGATAAAGGGAATAGGAAGGAACTATATACAACCAGGCCACACATCCAGAGATCCTCCTCTTCCCACCAGGCATCACCTCACAAAATTACACCCAGTTACAAACCCATCAGTGGACTAATCTGGTTTTGCACACCCATGATCCAATATCACACACCCATGATCCAGTCACCTCCCAAAAGCCCCACCTATGAGTATGTGGGTGTTGGGAGGACATTTAGACCTAAATCATAGCATTCTGCTCTTGGTCCCTAAAATACTCATGTACTTCCCTTTATGCAAAAATGCATTTAGTCCATCTGTAAGAGTTGTCAAGTCCTAGGAGTTTCAGCATTGCTGAAAATTCCAAGTCTAAATTATCCTCTGAGAATTAAGGCAAACTCTTAGCTGCAAAGACCTGTAAAAATGAAAAGAAATTTTAACACTTCCAATATGCAATGGCACAAAATAAACATTACCGCTCCCAAAGGGAGAAATAGAAAGGAATGGGACCAAAGCCAGACCAAAATCCAATAGGACAAACACTAAATTCCTTGTTTCAATGTCCAGCACTGGGGCGATATGTAGCAAACTGTGAATTCCGAAGGGCTTGGGTATCCCACCCCTATGACACTGCTGGTGGTTGTAGCCTCTCTTGGCATGGCTTTGCTTATACCCTTTGGCTTTTCTCAGATGATCCACATTCCTGACTTCTCCAACGTTCTGGTCTTTGCTAACATTGTAAAAGTAACATAATTCATCACACTTCTGGTTTTATATTCACAGCTTCACACACTGCCCTCTCAGGGCTACATTGCCTGTCCTCCCAAGCCTTATTTTGAAATCTGAGTATATGTCTTCCTGACCCTACAACTCTTGCATTTTGCATGCACCTAAAACCATGATACCAAGGTCTGCTGCCAGCTGGAGTAATAGCCAGGTTTTCTTGTTACTTGGTGGTAGGGGTCAAGTGCTTAAATGGTTCTATGAATCCAGCCCAAGGGAATGAACTCCCTAGGCCACAGCCATTCTTGAACTTGAGGCCCCGGGCTGTCTTCTCAAAGCAAAGCCTTATACCTTTGCAATTTCGAGGCTATAAAATGTGGAGTCCAGCTGGTTCTTATGAGGTCTTTAGGCATTCTTTTCTATTGTCCATTTCCAAAGTACTTGGTTTTCTTAAATACTAATCTTTTCAGCAGTGAAGTTTTTCTCTGCTCCATCTTTGAAGGTTAAAACTTTGCCCGAGCTCTTTTCTAGCCAATTCAAAAATTTTTAAATCATTCTGCTGGGCCATTTGCTCTTGATTTTTAAGATACAGCTATCTATAAGCTCCCAACAGTAGCCATGCTGCCTTCTAAACATGCGACTGCACTGAAATTTCTTGCACTAGATTAATTAGTTTGCTGCCATTAATCTCAGCCTTTGGCAATGTCTTTGGACATGAGCAAAGTGCAGACAAATTTTCTGCCAGAGGATAATGCACATAGCCTGGAATCCAGTTGCCAGGGATCCATCCCAACTGAAACCTCTTGAGCTTCACCTTTTTCCATTCCACTGTAGTCAACATTCTGGTCCTTGGAGATTTGAGCAGAATCTCCTGCTGGCAGGCTCGGCTCACAGCACTCTGGGGCTGTTTCTCCATCCAGCATTCCCAAACTCCTTTTGCAAGTCAGTTCCAAAGCGTTCTGAACCATGTTTTCTGGTAGTGTCATGGCAACAACCTGCTGTCAATATCAAATCTGCCTTTCTATTTTCTTACATACACATCCATAGCCTCATCATCTTCCCAGAGCCACACCTATGAGTGCCTGAGGTTTTGTAGGACATCTAGATATATGGCATAAGAGAGTGCTTCCGCTGAGTCTGCTTTCTGAGTGCAGACAGTTCGATGCTAGTAGGCTGATTAATGCTGTAGGCTATATCCATTTAGACTTTTAGATCTTGAGTCCCCTGAACCATAGAAGGTAAACACTTTTAATTTCAAAAGCTTTCTTACAATGCTATTTTAGTTACTTTTCTCTTCTTGCTGAGACAAAATATTTAATGCCCAAAATTAAGGAAGCCAAGGTTTATTTAGCTTACACTTTGTGGAGGTTTCAGTCCATAATCAGCTGAATCCAAGGCAGAGTGGCACATGGCAGAGGGCAACACTTCAGTGCAGCAGAAGACAGCAAAAGCAGCGAGAGCATGGGTGGGGGAGGGGGTGGACAGCAGCGAGCAACCTCTTTCCCTCCCTTACGTTGTGTGCAAACTACAGGCTCCAGGGCGGGTTTAGTACTCAAAGCCATAATCCCAACATTGGGCCAAGAATGAATCCTAAATTCTAGAAGCCACCCCAGAACTGCAGGTGTCTTTGCAGGGACATCCAGACACAAACCATAACAAATGCCCCTGGCATAATTCTGAAATAAAGAATAACATACATTAAAATAGCTAAAGCAACTATAATGAAAACTTCAAACAGCAACATGGTGGTTATGTCTAGTTGTCTTCTTTTAGTTTTTTTCTCAATCTGATTGGTTGTGTTCATTTGACTTAAATCATTCAAAGGTGTCTGTTTTGGGCTCAAATGTGTGCTATTCTACTGAAGAAAGCTACCTGAGGATGGGTGGCGGCCCAAGCCGTTCCTTTCTTGACAAGCCACTGTGAAAGTACCTTGCACCAACCTTCTTGTTGGGTAGATGTTAGGGAAGAAAAGCATCCTGATATTTTAAACTGTGAATGCTTAAGTTTATTATTTTTTTAATACTGTGATCTTTTAGCTCTATTTCTGCAACACTGTTCTCAGTTCTAAGTATGCAAATGAAGATACAACACAACAAAAACAAAGTTTTTAACCTTGAAAGGCTTACAGTCTATTTAGGAAAGAAGCACATACATAGTCCATAAAAATAAATATGGCAAAGTTTGCTGAAGGAGGCGGTGAAGAAAACTTTCAGTGAGTCTTAACCAAAATTTGAAAATTTCAAGACACTGAGATAAGAAAAATAGTTAGAATTGTATTTCAGGCAATGTAAGCAGGAAATACATGAAATCTGGGCCACAAGAGTAAAGCAGACTAGCTGAGTGGAGAGGTCATGTCTTGAACTTAAGCTTCATAAAGCAGTCATAGGTGAGCCTTTGGTGGTGGTCAGGTGGGCGATATATGCAAAACAATACCTTTGGGAAAAAGAAGTGATGGAAATGTGCAAAATATAGTAGTGGAGATTATGTAAAGAGAAACCCTTGGATTCTGTTTCAGTGACACAGGCTAATATTTCCCAGAGCATTATTCTGAGTTTCCTCAAAAGAAGAACTTCCACAAAAAAAGGGACTCATGGTTAAATAAACTGGGAAAACTCTCGTGTGTGATGTCTTTTTGCGGAAGTGCAATACAAATTAGTTTATGTTACTGGCCTCGGTAGTTCCTCAGTAAAAATACCGGCATAATTATGTTTAGCTCTGATTTATTTATATTTTATGACAAAATAAAACAAAATTTTGTAACAAAACAGTAAGAGCAACAACAGTTAATATACTATGCATCATAACCTTAAAAGTAGTTACTTAGAGTAGAAGATGTACACGAAGGCTCTCTCTTACAAAGAAGAAACAGATAATAGCACAAAACATTTTTCAGTGAAAGAAACTAATAGTATAGGTGAATATGTATATATATCCTGGTGTCTCTTATATTTTTACGGACTATGCCTAGACACAACACAAGTGGAGTTCTTAGCCCAAATCAAGGTTGGTGATGCAGGGCACTATCCAGAACAGAAGATAGATAACAGGAAATACAGAGAAGCTCAAATAATTCCCCAAATTGTCTACTTCACTGTTTAAAAAAATATTTTAAACCTGTTTTCTACAGTTGTGGAACCCTGCGTGTTGGTCTTCCCTCTCTTCCTCTCCCTTTCCTTTCCACTTCCCCTACTTTTCTCTCCTTCCCTTTTCAGTTTAGAATTCACTTTGGGCAGAATATTGCCCTGCAGTAGTCCCTAGAGCTAATCATCCACAGAAGAGTGACATCAGAAATTACAGGTCTAGGCTGGTGGGCCCCGACTGAAGGCGACAGGAGAAGAGACAAAAAGAAGGTCAAGAAAAGTGTCAAAGTCAAGAGAGACTTCAAAGGCACAGCAAACTGGCCCGATCCCTGCAAGGGCCATATGAGAAAGATGCTCCCTGAATATAAAGTTTGGAGGAAGAGAGACAGATTACTCTCCACTCCCTAAACAGGAAGTAAGCCTGGGAAACAAGAACCGTACTTAGTGCTTTTTTCTGTCTCTCTCTACTTCATAGAACACTGGGACTATGATCTATATCTAACAGAGGCGGTGGATTCTTTTTGTTGAGTATCCAAGCCGATGCCGGGACAGGACTGCTCAAGACGTTGCCTTCTAGGCTATCCATGACTTTCAGAGCTAGAGTAAAACGTGGGATCTCATGTGTGGGTTTTGTTCATGAAGTCTCTGCCTGTCTCTATGTGTTCAAGATTTCTGCCTACTTTCTCTTCCAGTAGAGTTAGTGCTCCTGTTTTAATATTTAGACCTTTGATCCATTTTGATTGCAGTTTAGTGCATGGTGGTGGACGTGGGTCTAGCATTGGTCTTTGGCCTATAGAAAGCCAGTTTTTCCAGCACCATTTCTTAAAAAGACTATCTTCCAGTGAACATGTTTAGCTCCTTTTCCAAAGACAGGGTGGCTGAGTGTGTTCGGGGTTGTGTCTGTATCTTCTACTTTATTCCACTGATCCTCAGGCCTGTTTTTGTCAATACCATGGTGATTTTATCACAGTAGCTTTGTAGTAAACCTGTAAGGTCAGGGATTGTGATGCCCCCTGACTTGCCTTTGTTGCCCAGAATTACTTTTGCTATTCTAGGTCTTTTCTGGTTCCAAATGAATTTTAGGAAAGTTTTCTCTAGATCTGTGAGATCTATGCTGTTGGTGTTTTGATCGGGATTGCGTCACATCTGCAGAACAGTTTGGGGAGTATGGCCGTTTTCACTACATTTGTTCTTCCTGTGCAGTGGCAGTGGGCATCTTCCCATTTTCTGGCACCCTCTTCAATCTCCTTTTTTTAGGAACTATTGTCTTCACTGTACAGATCTTTCATATATTCTATTACATTGATTTCTAAGTGTTTAATTTTTAAAAATGCTATTGTGAAGGGTGTGCTTTCCCTAACTTCTCTCTGCGTGAGTTTGTTGCTTGTGTACAGGAATGTTATTAAAAGAAATCACCAACAGAGTGAAAAGACAACCCACACAGTGGGTAAAAATTGTAGCCAGTTGTTCCTTCAATAAAGGACTTATATCTAGAACATATAGAGAATTTTTAAAAAATCAGGCCCCCAAAATTCAAAGATCCAATCCAAAATTGGACATCTGAGATGAATACACACTTCTCAGATGAAGAAATACAACTGGCTAACAAATACATGAAAAAAATGTTCAGTATCATTGGTCATTCACGAGATGCAAATTAAAACAACGCTGAGATTCCATCTCATCCCAGAATGGCTATCATCAAAAAATCAACTGATAACAAATTCTAGCAGAGCTATGAGGGAAAAGGAACCCTTCCTTCTCCACCGTTGGTGGGAGTGTAGACTGGTGAAACCACTGTAGAAACCTGTGTGGGATTCCTTAAAAGGCTAAGATTAGCAGTCCCATTCTACTCAGCTATTTTCCTTCTGGATATCTTCTCAGGAGAATTAAAAACATCATACCACATCAGTATATGTGCACCCATGTTTACAGCAGCACAATTTGTAACAGCTAAATCTTGGAAACAACCTAAATGCTCATCAACCCAGGAATGGATGTGTTTTTTTTAATATAATGGCGTACTGCTCAGCCATAAAGAAGGATAAACTGGAGACTTTTATAGGTAAGTGAATGCAACTAGAGACCATACTCATGCGTGAAATAAATCAGACTGATATGTATAAATGTATTATTGTTTCATTAGTATGAGAAACTGAGCAAATCAATAAGATCCAAAATATATAATAAATACTGTGAACTGGGAAGAAACTGTTGAAAAGATAAACTGTGGTAGGGGAAAGAGGCAAGCAAGAAAGGGAAAGAGGAAAAATATATTTATACCCAAAATAGTTAACATAGTTGTACAGCTAGTTTCTCTTAGTTCATTGAAAACAAAGATTTGTTCTAATATTGTTTGGACAAGATATTGTGCCTATATTTCGTACACTCAATAACTACTACAAAGACAATAATATGCAACGTATTAATTATTATAACTCCCCCACTAACCTGTTTTGAAACTCTATTTTATTATTTTTTCATATATATATATATATATATATAAAACTTACCATTGCAAAAAAAAGTCTACAAATTCCTCATATCCTACCCAGATGTCCAAGGAACATCTCCCTAATTCTACAGCAGCTTTATACATTTAGGGAAGCTCTTCTCTCCCATCCTGTGTTTTAGTGCCACACAGGATTTTCAATCTTATTTTTATTTCCTGCTTAGTGCTCTCTTCCAATTTACACATCCCTGCCCTGTGGCCACCTCACACATTCTCCTATTTTGCCTTTCGGGTTTGATGCAGCGACCTGGGGAGTTTTCACTGTGTACTCTACAAGGACTCCGTGCTTACCCTCTGGCTTCTCCAGTTCTGTCTGCTTCAGGAACTTTTTCAGGGATAAAAACCCCTTGGCTAGCATCCCAGATGAGCTGGCTCCAGCCTCCCATAGGGAAATCAATTATTTACCATGGGTTATTTCTAGACACAACACAAGTGGATGTTCTTAGCCCAAATCAAGGTTGATGACGCAGAGCACCGTCCTAAACATTATTGATTCATGACTTCCATCTAATTCTTTTCCGAAATTTTAGTATATGTTCCCCAGTATTCACTTACATAACTGTACCATCCAACTAGATTCTCAGGGTAATCTTTGCACTCAAGTATTGTTAACAGGTTTTGAATTTGCACACTCAGCCCTGTGTTGACTGGTCATGTGTGTCTCTGGGTAGTGTACTTCACTTCTTAACATCTGTCTCTTGCAACTGCAATACATGGGAGACTAGAAATGTTTATCTTTTCTTCATAGTATCTCTCTAATGACTATGGGAAAGTCAAATAAAATAACTATATAAAGAATTTAGCAGAGATGCTGGCATAAAAATGTTTAATAAAGGTAAGTTATTACTGGATCTATCTGGTGAAAATTGTGAATTTAATTTTTTACCATAGGACTAACAAATTTAATGTAAAATATATTTGTTTCTTTAAAACGTTTGGAGTGGTTCAGGCCATACCCACAAGCATTGTTTCTCTATAGTTTTAAGTTATTGAAATAGCTTTAATTTACATGCATTTATAGATATATGAATATGTATAAATTCTGTTCCTAGATTCCTGTTTCCATAATTATTTTTGTAGAATATCTAATCTTATTCATAATACCAAAGTAAAATTACCATGGAGTTTGTGCCCAAATAATTTGCTAGAGTTATAGTTTACCTTTATAGCACTAGTAATAATAAGCAGTAATGGTACACATGTGAGAACTATCCTCTATGTGTAAAATATACTCCCAAAGGGCAAATTATGAGAGAATTCAGAAATGCTATCCAGAAATACAAAAATACATGTTTCCATGAAGCAAAATGGTAGATTCCTGGCTCAGCACCACCTCTCTAGTCAATATTTTTGAGGGCCTAATATTTACTGAGAAACTACTATGAATCAGGCTATGTTTCTCCATATATAACATTTTGAATAATTCATCGTATGAAAGTAAATGATCTTTGACAAAGATTTTATTCGTATTTGGATTGATGATTTCTGTCTTGCTTTTTTAATCACAAGTAATTCTGCATTTCTCCTATTAACAGGTGCTTACCAGTGTCTTATATTATAATAATTTCATCTAAACTAGATAGAATACAGAGATTTTTGGTTTAGCAGTATTTTTAGCAACATTATTTAAAAATACTTTTTTTGCAAGTCAACTTAATTGTGTACTCAAGTGATTAGACATCTTAATGATTTATGAAAATGGACATGGTTCAGGTTATATTTAGATGTAATTTATTGGTTAATATCTGACAGGTCTGCCTAATAAGTCTATAATTTCCCTTTCTTCAAGGAAGTCTAAGATCACTTGTTAATTTTAATGAGTTAATGATTTCAAGAAAACAAAGGAAAAGTTTGAAAAATGATGACTTTGACATTCAAGATCAATTATATATCCAAATGAATTTGACAGCATGAAGCAGTCTGAGGCATTGCATATAAACAGCACTGAACTGATTTCTCCTCCTATAGAAGGTGACCGAATACTTCCATCAAAGGGGTTAATACCAATAACTCACTTTCAAGATCTGCTCTCCTGGGCCTCTCTCTAGACAGGAGTGGAGGCCTCTGGGGTATCTGGGTTCAGTGAAGCAGATTGAATAATTGTAGAAAATAAACACCCCTAGGAAGTACGGAAAAGGTGAACAGTAATAAAAATGTTATTAAACTTAGAGATTTCAGCTTTCTCCCTGGCTTCTCCTGGCATTTTTCAAAGGAAATGCCAGGGTGACTGTGAAGTTTTCTAAGTCACAGGCTGAACTTGCAGCAGTATTAGAAAGGAAACCCATTGTGAAATAGAAAAGGAAAAGAGCAGTTAGGACACTTTAATGAACACTTGAATGTGCCTCAAATGAAAACCAGATGTTCTTTGTTAAATTTAACAGCGTTTCTTATTCGGATTGGGGTAACCAGCCCTGCTAGTGGGATAGAACTGGCTACAGCAGGATCTTGTTCTAGGAAGGTTTGTGTCGTGCGTGTTCTCTGTGCAGTATTTCTCCCAGTTCTGTCTGCGTTCAGTTTACAGGAGGCGTTTGACAGTTTATGCTGTGAAGGTGGACCTTATTCAAGTGTTTCACAATTTTTTTTTCTATACAGTAAAGTTGTGTACATTTTAAATTGATGAGATTGTTTTAGTTTTGTAACAATGTCACAAATCTGGCTGGGGCATTTGTTAGGTTTTTAAAATAAAACTGAATCACTGCCACATGACAATAAAGGCTGCTATTAATGTTTTAACGCAGCAACTGATGTTATATTAAGTACATTTCGTTAACACGCTCCTCTCCTAACAAGTGCTTATCTATGCTTTTCCCCAACCCTCCCTCCATTCAGGAAAACAGCAACAGAAAGAATAATACTACATAAATCTCTTTCGGGGCGATCCGTTTCAGCCCACCAATCAGGAAATAGTTCCTCATGTATACCCAAAACTCCCTTTCCCGTCTCAGCTGATTCATTCCATGGAAACATGATCATGAACCAACACAGACTCACCCACATGACCTTTGCCTGAAAATACAAGTTCTGTTACTCTTCTGCCTCTAACAAACTTTGGGATGTCTTAGGTTTTCCCCATTATTTTTGGTTTTAAACATCTATGTTGAACGATGTTAGCATTTCATGTATTAGCATATTATTCATTTGAGATCAGTCATTTCACTAGGTATCACGCAGTCCTACTCCAGAATGAGGAGAAAGAAGTACTGCATGTGATTTACTCAATAATCTCCAATAAAGCAATGGTAGAAATACAGCTATTTCAATGATAGTCAATTGGTCCAAATGGGCTCAGCTAACTGTTCCATGTCTCTTTGCTTCTATGTATATTTTGGTTTAATGCCTGGGAAATGTATTCTGTCTTGTTTTTAATCTTTATCATGTAAAAACAAAACCCATAAAACAACACTACAACCAGGTCATTAAACAGCAGGAGAGATGATATAGTAAGCTAAGCAAACAGCACAGGAAGGAAGGAACCGATCCACAGGCTGTGGTGGTTTAGCAGAGTTTGCCTCATGCAAACTCCCATCTGAAGCAACATCAAGGCCAACTTCAACATCCCAAAAGAGTTGGGAAAAACAGAAAAATTAAAATGTTTTGAGAGAGCTGAAATCCCAGCTCGAAAATCACTTCTAGGTTGAGATCAGTCACACTGAAGAGAGGAAGTCAGGCTGGCACTTCAAAGCACCCCAGCTTCACGCATTTGTAGAAATTGCCCGTGTTCCCCAAGTTGCATCCCTGATTCACACTGCTGTACAATCCATCTCATGTGAAGTTTAGGTCATGACTTCAAATTCCTCATTCTGTGTTTTCTTTTTTTCCCCTGTCGTTTCCTTTAGGAATCTTTGGGGTTAATACATAAATTCTGTTGCGTTAAGTAGGACAAAATCTTCAGTCATGCATAAAAAAACATTTTGTTTAAACAACTATTTTAGAAAAAATGACAAAGCCAGGCATGGTGGTACACGCCTGTAATCCCAGCACTCAGGAGGCTGAGGCCAGAGGATCGTTGCGAGTTCGAGATCAGCCTGGGCTACAGAGTGAGCTCAAGGCCAGCCTGAACTGCATAGTGAAACCCTGTCTCAAAATAGACAAGAAAAAAAAGTAGAAAAAATGGTAGATAATTAAGAGTCCAACCACTGCAGATTGATACTTCTAATTTATAAAGTAAATTTGTAAGTTACTGGTCTTTGATGTGGGAAAGGATTTTGTTTGTTTTTGATTATACTAGATCTCTATTTGTAGATGTGGTGATTTAAATATGGGGAGAAAGCGTAAAAAGGGCAAGGAACCCAATCAAGATGTCAGTATTTCCCTCTCCAAGAAAAGGCAAAACGCATGATCCCCAAGTACTGCTCTTCTGCCGTGCCAGGGGCCAGCAAGCAGGCATGTGGACCTACCTGGACCCGCTGGCAGCTACCTGTACACTTCACCCCCTCTAGCCTCCAGCCTTTCCTCTCTCCCGCACTCCAGTGATGTGCTTGGCAGGATTCTTTGCAGATGGCGAATCTTGTGCCCTGGGTATGTCCCGTGTATCCAGTACCCTGGGGTCCGGCATAGTTACTGTCCATGTTCAGCTTCTGCAATTCAATAGTGCTTCTCATATAAATGTTCATTCTACTTCGCTTTAATATCTCCATGTAAAAATAAACCTAGATCGCAATTCAAAGTTCTCTTAAAATTATAAGATCACCTTTTTAAAAGCTATGTTTTCTGTACTATGATTAATTAGGGAAATTACCCACAACAATCAGTTTAGGCCATACTAAAGTATATGATTAACTTATGAGTGCATACTCTTATATTCGATGCAATAATACATCAACCAGATGAAATGCTATTGTATTTCCTTCCTTGAGCTCACTCTCCTAATCCAAGCATCCTAGGAAAATAAATATAACATTGAATCTATTAAATTCAGCCTCATGGGCTTTCTAGGCCTTTAATCAAGACCTTTTCACCTTTACGCCCTTTCAGACCTCTGGGCATCCAACCTAGGACTGAGTTTGTCTCTGAATGTCCCTACAGGATTCTGGTTCTGCCTCAGCTCAGTGTTTGTCCGTCTGGCAGTTCCCTAGAATATTACCCTTATTTTAACCTCCTCCAGCAAGCATGCTTGTTGAGGATTAGAATATTGAGACGTGGTTCCAGTGATATTGGTGATGCCAAAAGAAACAAATATTTACACACACACACACACATACACACCTACATCTTGATTTCTCATTCTGTGTGATTGCAGGAAGGATGTTTTGTCACATTTCAGAACATGTGATAAAGTAAAATGAATGTGAAAATCTTACAGCCTTTGTAAAAAATAAGGCAGACATCTTTTTAGGTTTGTAAAAATCATCAACATATTTTACTTTTACAAATTGTATTTTAGGGTTTCAGAAGCTTCTCGTTTGCTTTCTCCACCTCTCCTTAACAAACCAAAGTGCATTTTTAAGAAATGAAAGTGTCTTTTCCTTAAAACCTTGTTGTAAATGAGCTAGGAAGTTCTGTTTTTCTTTTTGGAGTTCTGCTGGGTTTTCTTGAAGCCTTCTGGTGACTGGCTATTAAAAGACTGACAATATTGCTCCTGATTGAAATAGTAGGGAAACCTATTCGCCGGGCAAGGCATAGAAAACCACCCAGCAGGCCAGGTTGAGGACAGACACTGAATGTCATAGAAGACTTCTTGCCTTATCTAAATTAAAATGTAAAACCTTAGTAGGCAGAAAATTCAAGGAGAGCTGACATCGATCCTGCGGTGCAGAGAGAAAAGCGTGCACGCTGCAAACACACTTCTCCGCCCGGCAGGTGAGGTGACATTCACTGGGTCTGCCATCTTGCTGAGAGCAGTGCTCCAAGTCAGAATAGTTCTGTCTCTAATACAGTTTTATTTGGATGGGCTTCACATTTTAAAGCCCATCTTGAATTTGAGGAAACTTGCATCTTCATAGAACTGTACCATATTGGATATACAGACATGTTGGTAAACCCTGAGATTCTTCTGAAGCAAAGCATTATAGGACACTTCAAATTCAATGTTAGAATTTTAATTTTAGCCCCAATAATCATGCCTATTCTCTTATCTACTTTATAAATCAGCAGCCACATCTGAAGTGTTGAATTTTGACTGACAGGGACCTACACATGTTGTAGGAGAATTGGGGCTCATGGAACGTACTATAACAGTTGTAAAAAACCTGATTTGTTATGTGATGTATCAAGAAACACATTTCTTTGGAAGCATTCTATTATTGAGAACTTCTTGTCTGGAATGGAAAGTACCTGTAGGAAGTGCAATTTTAGGCAATTCCATCCAAATGTGTGTCTTTGTGCTTGAAAACCTCAAGAAGATTGCAATGTCTGTAAGGAGATTTTTGCTGACCAGGTTTTAAAATATAGGAAGAATATTAAATTACCATTAATTTAAGGCTACCAAAGAAATATAAACATTAGCAAAAGATAGAGGTCCAAAAATATAAACAAATCAGCTAGCTAGGGAATGATTCCAACCTACTGTCTGTGGTTGTATCTACTCAATTGTTTTTAATTCTTGCTTATACATTTTCTGGGAAATGTGTATGCTATAGAGATATTTAGGAATGTATGTCTTTTGAATCAAAATATTGTTAGCTATTTTAGAAAAAACAATGTGGTTACATGGGGGGAAATCAAATGATTTCATCAGACAACTGCAAATGGCAGCTTTATATATGTGAAGCGCATTAAATTAAATCACCAAAGAGACATTTGTTCCTCTTTTTACCCTCGTTTGTCATAGATCACTAACCTTGTATGCACGGATAAAATCACAATGTAGAGAAAATGAGGGTGACTAAACAAGGAAATATTAGCCACATACTAAAAGTTATTACTATTATTTGGTTATCCTGAAGGAATAAAACCAATGTAATTGTGGATTTCTCTTGCAAATTTGAAGAATAAAAATGAATATACTTCATTAGAATGCGATGGATCAGATAATACAAAAACATCTCAGGACAACCACGTAAGTCACAGTGAAAGTAAGAACATTAAAATGAAAGGCAGTGGTTTTGTACTGTTCTTGGGAGTAAATACTTACGCTGATTTAAAATAGTTTGCCATTGTCATTTAAATTTAGCTTTTAAGAATATTTTTGTCAACCTATATTGTTATGTTAAGGATCTTCCTAACTTTTAGAATGGTACCAACTACCCCACTGTAACAGTATGAAAGCACAACACTTTTGAGAACATTTGTACTTTGTATCTTCTTTTTTTTTTTTTTTTTTTTTTTTTTTTTTTTTTTTTTTTTTTTTTTTTTTTT